>WTSP01002203.1:0-20689 GCA_025331215.1 Actenoides lindsayi
ATATATGTAAAGATATTTCTATTTGTAAATATAATGATAATTCAAAATACTATTGAAGTAGAAGAACAATCAAGGAAAACCACCTAAGAGCCTAGAGAATAAAATCAACAACTGGCAGAAACCAAGACAGGATTGACTTAATCCCCAGTGACAATCCTCTCATTATCCTATGAAGATGACCAGTTCCAGATCTGAACCCATTTTTTAAAACCATCTCCCACTTTTACACATAGACAAATAAAAAGAAAAAACCAAAACTTCAGATGTCAAATCTACATGCAATAATGGAGCCTTTTGAAAAGATCTTTAACTTCGCTGCAATAGAATTCATGCTCAAAATGGGAATAGTATGGATGTTAACCACAAAGAGTCTCCCTTTATAGGTCATACCAGTGGGCTAACCTCACCTTATTGTTATCAGCACCCCAGCTCAGAGTGCTAAGCTGTGTGGAGGGATGAGTCCATCAGGAGCTAGTTGAGGACTCTTGGCACCATGTTGCCTGGAGTGGTATAGACATGAGTTCACACATTTCCATGTAGCCTGTTTGGGGCTCTTTCCTTAAAAAACTTCACTGCACCTGGATCTTGGATTTTAGACAGATCTGCAATTAATAAAATGTATAATTAAAAGATAGGAATGTTGCTTCCCATTTCCATTTGTTGTCCAAATTCTTAGAAATCCCAGATGTTTTAATTCACAATAAAAAGACATGCAAAAACTAAAACTCCACGTGTTTTCCAGAAGAATATAGAGCACAGTGTTGACCTAGTGTTTCAAGCTTGCTTTCATACACTGTACAGTTGTCATTCCACTACTAATTTATTTTAAAAACTCATCACATGGGAGATTTCAAATCATGTAAACAACACTATCCATAAAAATAAAAATGACTAATATGTGATATTTAAACAGTGCTTGTCCTCTTCAAAGCATTTCACAAATATTAATTCATGATCAGCTAAAGAATAACAAATAATTGGATTAAATATTTTAATGCATAATCATATGATTAATTAATATTTGTAGTGTCGGTTTTATCCCTGGCAGAATTCTGCAGATTTACTTGGAATTTTCCTGGAGTGATTTTGGCCTACTTTATTTGCCTGCCTTTCTGGGAGGTATTAGTACAAATCTGAAACATTAATGTCTGGAATAGCATCAGTTTTTATGTAGTGTTTTTTGGTTTAATTTCTGGATAAAGTGCTTTGCAGATTTTGGGCAGACAACTGAAAGCAGTAACATCCAAATGCATCCTGGTCCATTTAAAAACTATCCTTCACATAGCCGATCAGCAAAACTAAGGGAGATGGGGCCTTACCCTATGCAGCTCTCCAGAGGCCACAACAATTCCAAATGGCTAACATGAGTAAAGGGTGAGGACAGATGGAAAGAAGTATGTTTGCAAAGAGTTCACGGGGACAAATTCTAGCTTGTAAATATTTCAGAAGAGCCAGGGAAATTATGGAGACATAGAATGGGTTGTGCTCCTCAATGATCCCTTGGAAACACAACAGAGAAATAATTACAGAAAAGGTTTTATTGCCTGCTATAGCCATTTTGTGCTATTCTGGAGACATAGAGTCACTGTAGAGAGGTCCTCTTTGGTGTAGACAACAGCCAAGTTGGGTTCCTTCAGGAACTCCCAGGAATTCCTAGGAGGACAAATTTTAGGTTTTGGGTTGGATTTTTTCTGTATCTGGTCTTTATACACCCTGACCCAAAGCAAATATCAAAAGCCCTTGCTCTGAGGCAAGCTGAATACTCCTAGGGCTAACTTGAATTTCCTTTATTGTATTAAATTTTGTGAAGATACATAGACTAGACAAGCAAGTTGATATATATTCTATCTGCTCACAGATACTCTCTCTTCTTTGACATTCCTTTCTGTCTTTGAACATAGCCCCTTTAAGGGTAGCCAGTGATCTCGAGAAACATCAGTTCACTGTAATCTCTGCATGTACCAAGCTAGCCAACATAAATTTCTACCTCTTTGCATTGCCTGTGTATGCAGACCCTTTATCTGCCTTTTTTTTTTTTTTTTCATTTTATAACCCTGATGATAGCTTTAGAGACCATATGAACTCAGTCGATTCAGAATAACCATCATTAATGATGTGAGACAGAGACACTTTTTTTTTTTTTCTTAGTAGAACTACACTGCATCTCAAATATTTTGTAGTGATTAGTTGAATTTGGGGTAAATGATTCTTCTAAATAGAAGTTGTGTTATCCTGGCTTAGTCATTCTGACAAAATTCAATATTTCAGTGCAGAATTTTCACTTAAGTAGTGCACCTCTGACTTTCTACAAGTTGGTTTGGTATTGCACTGCATCATCTAAAACATTGTGCTATTCCCAGTGATGAAAACAATCACCTGGCAATTGAGAGGACAGAATTAAAATACAAGATACCAGGCAGGAGGCATTAGTGGCTTCACAAACATATATATAAGGAGTTCAGGGTTTCTTAGGAATTAACAGAGATCCTTTCTTTGACATTCCCTTTTGTCATAGAGAGTGTTCTTATAAACATATGTAGTGGTATAGGCTAGTGTCTGCTCAATCCAATTTCTCCCTAACCATGTCAGGATGCTCATTAGTGAAGGTTTGTTTAACAATCAGTATGGAACATATTAGCTCAACAGTATAGAAGCACCAAACTAATAAAAATAAAGATTTCATGACTATTACTCTACATTTTTAACAGTATATTAAACAATTTTCCCTTCTACAATTTACACGCACTTGCTTAGTTAACAGAATATTAAAACGGGCAATTTGGAAGTAAATACTGTGTTTCAGTATCTTACTATATCTTTCTTCAGCTGGAGCACTGCTTGCTTAATACTTCTGCAGAATACATAGCTTTTTCCAGCTTCTGTTCTCAGATCACAAAAACATAAGGGGGCCTCCTTCAGCAAGTTAAAAAAACCCAGACATAGTCTTTTCCTGAAATCTTTCAACCACAATTGAACATCAAACAAGGGACAGGCGGTCATTAGAGCAGCACTCTTCATGGCTGTTCTAGTGCATTAGCTGGAAATTTCACAATTTGGCCTTCAGTTGCCAAATAAGAGCATGGAGATTCTTTTTCTTTGTGGTTGTTACATGGCTTAGTAACCATTGCAAAAGATTTATATCTATACTTATCCTGAAAGCATCTGTTGCTCCATTCCAAACATGCAATACTTATGTTGTTTCTTGTACTAATCTTTTATTATCCCTCCTTGTTAACTGCTCAATCTAACCAAACTGATTGGAGATTTTTATTTTCTTTTTAATCAGCTTCATTCTTCCCAGTCTTTCAAATAACTGACACAACAGGTAACTATAAGCAACTTTCAAACATCTCTTAACTAAAAAAATTTTTGTATAGCTGCCAGCTGCTGTTAGTTCCAACAAAGGCAATTATTCTCTCATGGCACATAAAAAAATAAAGTACAAATCTTAGCTGAACTGCAGATAATAAATTTATAAAGGATTCTTTGCAGTTCAAAAGACCAGAAGAATTTTTAAAGTTTCATGGCTGAACATTTAGCTGAAGTTCAGCTGACAACTGACAACTTGGTGGTCTCATCTGAATATTTTTTCAGAGTAATCAACATAGATATGTATTTAGGAGACACCAGGCAAATAAATAAAATAAGGGCTTTGTGCTTGCTCTTCATTGGTGCTTTCTGGCAATAGTTTTGTTCCTGAAGCAAGATGCACCTGATCGTCTTGTTAATAAATCTACAGTACTTCAGACACAAGATCATTTCTTTTGTATCACGTATTTGATGTTATGAAAATGTCAGAGGCCCATCTGTGGAATAAAAAAAAGAACTTAGTTGATGAAGAAGAAACTAGAGAAGGAAGAGAGTTTGTACCATGATTTGACTGAAATTTAGATTAAAAAGTACCTACAGAGATTATGCTAATAACTCTGAAGTTAATAACTCTGAAGTGCTTCTCTCTCAGTACTATCTATAGAGAGAGTTGATGACTATATTAGTTATAATGTAAACATCTCTTTCAGGTGGCTAAAATCAAGTAAGATGAATCAGGGCTTTGGAGCTGACATTTTCCTATTGCTCATGTTATAAAGCAAGTTTTGGAAACATGGTTGTGTTTCTCACCTTTGACAAGATACACAGGGACCTTTATAAGACCTTCAAAAGAGCTCAGGCCTCAGCTTCTAACTATTCCAAAACAGTATTTTTCAAGTGAGGATTTTCAACACACCAACCAGTTCATATGCTGAACTTTCCTCAAAAAAAATGAGTCACTTCAGCTTATATCTGAGTTCCTCTGGCAATATGGTCCTGATGCTAAATGCTAAAAATATGACCCTTAAGTTCTATGTTCTAAGTTAATTTATTTGTAATACAGCAAATGTTTATAAGGCAACTGAATACGAGTTGGAAGTCCATATATGTGTATAACACATTATTTTAGGTAACAAAGCTCTGTATTCTTATTAGACTTTTCCCATCTGCACTAGTCTTTAAAATAAATATCAACTGTAATGTTTACCTTGGAAAAAAAAATATAAATAAATCAGAGACTTCCCCCCCTTCCTCCCCTCAGTGGTCTGTCTACAGATATTGTTATAAATCAGTATAACCTTTTAGATCATTAAAATGCCAGACTTGCCTTAAGAAAGATCATGGTGTTCTTTGCCTCAAACACCTTGGCAGTGTTGATTGCACAGCTCGACAGTCTGTTCTGCATCCAGGAAGAGAGTGTAACAGAGAAACTGCCATCATTCACCAGTGTGCATGCAGAGTGTACCTGCCACAGGCACCTGCTGGGACACAAACAATAGCTTGGTAACCCTGCTTACTGTTTTCTTCATATATACACATGCTCTAAAAAAATAGAAATGCTAGCTTTAGTGCCAGCCCAGACGTGTATTTCTAAAGGTCAGTTTAATTCATCAGAAGTAGTTGAAAATATGCCAGTGGAAAAGATGCCTTTCCACTGGGTCTTTTTGCTCTTGTGAACAAATGTTTCTTAATGTTGAATACATACATAAAGGGCAACTTCTCCCCACAGAACTGCACAGTGCCTTTATTACTGATACTGGGCTCTCACTCCATATATAGATGTCTCTGTTGCACAAAAACAATATTTTAAATATCAAACTCAGTACACTTCATGAGGGACTGGGGAGATGTGTCCCTTTTTTTTCCCCAATACAAATGTTGAAGTAAATGGTGGTTTCATCTCCTTTTTCACAATTTAATGCTAGCATTTCAGCAACACCCATAGTATCAGCAGTCTGTCCAGTACAGATACGTTATGGAAGTACAAAGTAGATTTGGAGACCCAAGATGAGCACCAGCTGGTGAGGTGTCACATAAAGGAGAACACAGGCTGGAGCACCTCTTTTTAACTCAAGCTTCACATTAATGTGCTGAAACTATGCCTCTGTATGAGAGAAAGGTAATACTCCAAAGGCATGGGGACACAACGAGCACAAACTATCAGCAGTATAAATATGGAAGTTGGCAATCTCATCTGATTGGTATGTATGAGAAATGAGCAAGCTGCAGGCTTCCCAAGACTCTGACTAACTCAGAAAGAGGAAGATGTCAGAGTGTCTTTCAGTCTGTTTCTGGGCAAAACATGACAATAGTGATATCAGCAGTAGCATGAGCAGGAAATACACATTTATTTGCACATTCTTGTATACGTTGCATGCCAGTGCATTATAAATGCATTGATTCATGAATACAAAGGATTTTATTAATTTTTATGAATATTTAATGGAATTTTTTGAAGAATCAACATTTTCTGCATAATTTTGCTATAGGTCTTTTCTTTTTTAAAAAAAAGGAAGAGCAGTCAATTAGAAAAAAAACCAAGGAAAATTTATTTTTAATTAAAAATGTCTATTCTTTGTTTTCTTTGGATTGTTACATTTTTTGGCAATTATGAGAGCTTTATGAGGAGTAGATATGCAGGATGTCAGGACAAGCATCAGAACACATAAAAAAATCTGTGTTAATAAGAATACCTGCAAATCTAACTGTTACGTCTGAAAGGGTTAAGAAGAAAAGGTCACACTGAAGTACTGCCATTTTTCCAGTGGGTCATAAATAAATATGCCAACAGAATATCAGCTACAGAAAACAAGTACCATTGGATTTAACTACATGGTTCTTTATATCAAAGGCTAAAATGGGCTACACTATTGCATAAGATTCTATTTTTAATGTGAATTTCTTAGAAGCAGCGGTATATCTCTAAACTTACATAATAGTGAAAGCAAGGGCTAATGAATTAACATAGAAAATAATATTCATATTAAGCTATTTACAAGTGTAATTGTATGAATTTTCAAGTATCACGGCTGATGTGAAGCGGATTGGTTTGAGACATTAAATTACTTTGTTGATTGAGTTTAATACCAAACATGATTGAGAATGATACCAAAAGGGTGCTATTCCACAGTTCCAAAGATTTGGAGGAAAGAGCTGGAATGAACACTGGTTTGTATGAAGTGCTGTAACAGCCACCAAGTATCTCGTCTGAACTTTTAGGTATCTTCTTTGCATTTTACATTAATACGTCCAGTTTTTCAGAGCATTGCAAGCTGCAAAAGTTGGAATCTAAGTTTTCCTAGACAGGACTGGAGATGGCTAAAAGGAAAGAATTTAATTATCACTGCTCGGGTCTCATTCTTATTAAAACACATTGTGAAGTAGGTATTCAAGCCAGGCCAAGCATTTAAATGCATAAGGACTAGTGAAAATCAATGGCACTTATACCTCTATATCACAGAATTATTTTTTAAACTCTGTATAGAACTAAGTTATGTCACAATCATACATGTTATATATACACCTGCACATATTTACTGTGTGCAAGCAACTGCTACCTAAATGACTGCAAATGGCACAGCATCAAAACAGACTGTTAAGAAAAATTTCTTCCTGAGCAATAGGAATACCTGAAGATATCAAGTTGTGAACGATCACAGAGTCAACTCTTGAAAAACCCTTTTTGTATCACCTTTAGGGAAGGTGGCACAGAATGGTTCACACCGGCCCTGAGGTGAGGAATAAACAGTCCAGTCACGTAGCCAAACATCAGTGCTCTTCCCAGCTCCTCACCTCTGTGGCTGCGCCTCCAGACCCTGCCTCACAGGATGGGCACACCTTGCAGATGCCGCTTTTCCTGAGTTTGTGTTTAGCACTATTGCACTCAGCAGCAGTACTGTAGCCAGCAGCACAAAAATAAACACAAGATACGGTGGCACCATGTATATTAAGAGGAATTTTGACATAAATGTTAGCTTTCATAACAATAATGTAGTACAGCAGCTCTCTTCCCTGCACTCTGTGATTTGATGTATCACTGTAACTTTTCGATGTATTTAGATCATTGGGTATTCACAAAAATCACTTCATGAACAGAAATAGATGATGGACATTCCCTGCCTGGAATAGCAACATCCTTTATTGATGAGTTACCCTGTAGGAATCCTAACAAGGGAACTCAAAACCTAGATTGAAAATTATTATGAGTAGGTTTTGATTTCATTGCCTTCTCTGATTCTTTAGCATAACTTTATTCATATGTCTATTTATACTCATGAACATGTCCTGGAATAACTTTGCCACTATACTACAACATCCCCATTGTAAATACTTTCCAGCAAGAACAAGAGAAGCCAGTTTCCCATCCAAGAAACCAGACTTCAGCAGGAAGTGATCTCAGTAGGCATATCCTTCATTTCTGGAGTTGTTTGCTTGAGCAAAAAGTCAAATGAGGACACATCTAAGCATACAAACTAAAGTAAATAAAACGTGCTACAAATTAAAGAGAAATCGGTCAAAAAAGGACGTATAAAGTACATTAGGTTATCTTTCTTTTGTCAAGAATACACACTCTGCAATTAAAGTAGTAATCTTCTCTAATTTACATACTGGAGTGATAAAGCACCATTTAACTCTAAAAATACTCCAGATATTCCACTGTGATCTAAATATATATGTGGATTAAGGGATGTATTAGAAAAGGTGTCTGTCTTCTAATGAAGAAAGGCTGTAAAACCTTATGCAATGGCATGAGGCATTTGTAACACAGGCACTGAATTTCTTCCAGAAAGCAAAGGTCTTCTCTTTGCCTGTTCCTCGTGCTCAAAACAGTATGTATAAGATAAGTTACAGAAGCATTTGACAATTGATAAATGGAAGATTCAGAACATATTCTTGTTTTACTAATTTGTGAATGCTCATTTCACTTTTTTTTGCTAAGATCTGAGGACAGTTTACGAATAAGGGCTTTGTAAGTACCTGACAATTTTTAAGGATTTTTTTCAATACCATGATTACAATTATTTTTCCATAGGGCACCTACATACCCAGTAGTTATCATGGTGAGATACTTTGAATATTGTATTTGATATTTTACAGTTTCCATCAATCAGTATGGAGCCCAGTATTACTGTACGTCACTCAACTCTAAATACATCACTGTCTGTTTCCTTGTGATCTGTTTCGTGCTGCTATGAGTATAATACCTGAAAATACTGGAGATGGTAATGAAACTCTTGACAGCATCTGTGTGAGATTTACTAGCATCATTACTTCTGTGTCTTAGGGACAGGAAACTAACAGAGTCCAGGTCACTCCTAAGCAAAATGTTTATCTTTTCTAGCTTTCACCTAACTCTTCACCATAAGCTCCTCGTAATTCCTACCCCTCCTTTAGCAATTCACCGCTGTTCACTCTACACAGTTATGCATCCCTCCTTTCTAGGCAGCAGTATAGGAAACAAAAGACAAGTTCATAGCCATTTTTCAGTGTCTTATATGACAACAGTCCCTGATAGCTGAAAGTAGCAACACTAAGGAAAATTCTGCTCAAACCTCCAGCCTTGGACTTAAGCATGCACAGTTGAAATGAAATCTTCAGATAGTTTCTCTGCACCAATAATCTCAAAACCCAGACAAATCACATTTCATTGAAACATCTTCCCCCTTCCCTCACCAGTAAAACTGCACAGGAGGGAACATTTTGGCTCAAGCAGTTGAAGCTTGGAAAACTTCTATGTAAATGAAAACTAAAAGGCTACAGTGAAAATTATTGGGCAACTTTACAGGGCTTCTGTGTGTGTTCTCCATAATACATAATGAAGTAACTAAACCAAAAAAAGCTAGAAAAACATATAAAGTGTCAGAAAAAGTAAACCTTCCTGATAATTGTAGAGAAAATAAGTCAGAAGAGAGTGAAGAAATGAATAAATACATTTTACTGAAGTCTTTGAAAAGAATAAAATTCCCAGTTGGTACATTCTGATATTAAATTCAATTTTCTATCGAATTTTTTCTCCATTATTAGACTATAACACTTCACTTTTAGGGCCCCTTATGAAACATGTATGTCCTTTTTGAATACATTTCATGCCTAATAGATAAGACATAATTGTATTAACACATTTAATCATTAAAATTCTTTAATGAACAATGATTCATTCAAACTATTAACCTATTTATAGTCAACTTTCCAAATGTGCTAAATAAGAGGACAGGAAAAGAGTAAAAATGTATTGTAATAATTTTCAACATAACTTTTTTTTTATATATAGTTAAGAAGCAGAGAAGTACTTACAAAAATTGAGCAGAAAAGCGTGGCAATATTACAGAATATGTCATCATATTGAATTGTGCTATAAGCACTTGTCTCTGCTGATAAGTAATGATTTCTTGAGAATTAAGATTTATGCAAATGTGGAGTTTCTTTTGACTTCCCTGAATTTGATGAAGGCTTTCAATGAAACAGTATGTTAAATTTTTTGTTCCAGCAGAGCTATCCAGTCTGAAACATTTTAAGGGTTACTTTTTTTTCCAGAAGCTGCACAAACAGGGAGAAGACAAGAATTGTCTTCTCATTAATATGTCTACATGTATGGGGTAGAAAATCAAAGTAAGTCCAGAATTTCAGTATATGGCATATCTAGTCATGAGAAAAAAGAATATCATCATGGTCTTCAGAAGCCTTCACTGAGTTTATGAGGTCTACTGTCGCAAGACATTTGGCCTACTGTGCCCTACGTCTACACAAAGAGCTTGTTCCTTTGAAGAGTTTGAAGTCTCTGTGTATAAGACACAACATGGGAAATCAATATCTCAGTATTTATTATTTGAAGCAATTAACATATATTATGATATTTTATCACTCCACAATATATACACTCATTTTTTTTATTAAGTATCATCGTATCAATTCAGAAATATGTTTATTTGCACAATTTTAAATTTTCCTATCAACTTACGATGGAACCAAAGTCTATATTCACTAAATTATGTACTACAGGCTGGCTTTTCTAGAGACAGTAACATGCTAAGCAATTCAAAAATTATTTAGTAAGACAGAAAAGGTAATATTATATTAGAAACCTGGAAGAAGTCAGTGATCTTAACTAACTAAAATCTAAAAGCACAAATTAGAAAATACCAGGAAAAAAAAAAAAAATCAAACAACCAAAGGAAACAAACATATGGGGCATGGATGAGACCCTCATAGAAGAATGCCTGACTTTTAATTCTTCCCAAAGAATTTTGGCAATTTGGTACTAACTCTTAGATGTTAGAATGAGATCATATGTTTCTATCCAAGTATCTAGTCTTCCTGTATATTTAACTGGGTTGTCAGAGAACTTTCTATACAAAGGTTTACATTTGGTCTAAATTAGACATGGCACCACTAAGAATCATGACACATTTATGTAGCCAGCAATAAATCTGTAGCAGTCATAGAGTCTCTCTTCCCTCAGTTGCACTTGCAAATATTTCCTTTGGCAGTAGACTGTGAAAGAAGCCATACTTAGTACTCCTAACCTGACGATGAAGTCATACCATACAGAAAAATATCATAGGAGAAAAAGTGAATAAATCATCCTTCCTATGAAAATAAATAAACAAACAAATAAATAAATAAATAAATAAACAAAAACATGTAAAGCAGATTGTCCCAATTATATGCAGATTGCAGCTGAAAAAGAAAAATTTAAAAAATTTCATTATATCAGTCTTGAAGAGGAAGATTGACATTTAAACTTGGTCTACCAAAACTGTCACCAAGATTTATAGCTCTCCCAGATAGAGAAGGCCTAAGTTTTACAAAAATGGGTCATTCATATTTTGGGTGGAAACCAGTTGTTACTCATTATTCTGGTTATGACTCAAAGGGGAAAAAAGTTCCCCAGACAAAATTCAATGAAATGGGTGGAGTTTTCCTTTGAATTTTTGGTTTCTTTGAACTCACTACTCAAAGAAAAACTTGAGGGATATGTATCCACATAAAATGAAGAAGTTACTTTGGACCTCTTTTGAATCAATTTGCTAAGATTACACTGCTTTTGCTACAAAGCTCCAAAACACAAAACTATTTCAAAAATGTCCAAAATTCGGACTAGAGAAGAGATAGTTATAATAAACTTTTTGGAATGCTCAAAAATAATTCCACAAAGCCCAAAACAATTCAATGAGTTATTTTTTTTTTTTTGTCACACTGTAAAACACAGCTTGTCTCCAGCTTCTCACAATCCACTTACAGAATAAAAAAAACCCACTTTACTGCATTGGGAGTCAAGCTAAGCAAAGTCTTAGCTTCAGGAAGCTATTTTGGAAATTGAAGCCATTGAACCAAAGTCCAGGTGATAGCTATGTCCAAGCAATCCTACACTATGTTCTCCTCAGAAATACAATCTCTGCATCTCTCACATGAATCTGAGTACACACTACAAAACCACTCTCACCATGTTTTGTAACAATAATATAATTTTATACCTACTTAGTATGCATCAAAGGTAGTGTTTCAGCTAAGATCAGATATTCAATTTGGGAATTATTTCCTGATTGTCTCTAATTGAACCCTGGTTCACCACATGAAGCATTCTCAGTACTGGCCTCCCTGTGAAGGACAACAAACAAAGTGGTTGTGGGGTGCCCATCTGACCATTGGAACTCTCATGGGCATTCCAGAGACAGAGACCAGGTGAGCATGAAGGGTTCCTGAAACACACATGGTATGGCAGTCACACCACCAGCACCAGCTGGCTTGCTCCACATGGCTGGCTCTGTTCAGTCACCTGACTTGCTAGTATCACTTTAATGTACTTGATTTGATACATTAAGCACAGCCAATTTTTCTGCCTTTATTCAGTAGGAAAAAGTGTTTTAACTGCAACATTCTAACACGTTTTCCTAATAATTTCAAATGACAAGTTCTGAGCACTTTTTGACTAAGTCTGCATGAAATGAATCTTTTCCTTACTAATTACCATGAATTATCCTATGCAGCATGCTTAAATGTCACTAGTGGTACACGGCTATCTGGGCACACACTGTGCCTGGAGCAAGAATCTCACAAAGTTTCAGAGGGCAACTGCTCTATACCTTTCTCTGATAACATCAAGCATATCCATTTGTCAAAGAAGTGGAAATATATAGCAAACTATTACCAGTTTGTGAAGATGGTTGGGAAGCAAATAACCTTCAGAATCTTAGCTTTTAATTTGAATAGATAGATGAGAAGAAAGTAGATGTCAATAAAAAATAAATTTTCACATAGGTCAAAAGAAACATATTTAAGAAAATTAATAAAAGCAGTGAGATTGGAAGATTCATAAGACTGGTCAGTGCATCTATGTGGGAAACAGTAGATGATTTTGATTAGGTAAGTTTGGCTTCTAAGACTGATCTTCATGTGAAAGGAATATGATTAGGAGAGAACATTGGTCAATCATCTTTCCTGTCTTCCCTCTTTCTCTCTCCACATGTCAAATATACATTTGTATGTATTAATTTATTTTATATCCAGTTATTTATTTGTATATTTATTTGTATGAATATATAGGTCATCTTTTGCTTTGACTTCATTTAATTTTGTTTTATTCTTCACATTGTGCCTGTCTCTTCCTTTTTGCTATTCCTCTTCTCTTCTGCATGTCTGACCAGTTTCTCCTCTCTTCTGCCTACCCATTTTATAGCTTCATTCAGCCATTATCAGTCTTTTCCCCACATACAGATGTAACTGTCTCCTGTTTCAGCATCTGGATCTACTAAACCTCTCACTACACATTTCTCTTTTCTCTATGTGAGATCAGACGCAGCCTCTGATGGTGGTGAAAAAAGAAGCCAAGAATGCTCTAGGCTACTAGCCAGCATTTTTGGTTGTCTTTCTTCTGAGATTATCTATTCATCTGAGTTTGATTAAGAAAGATAGATTCTCCTAAGCAGTAATGACAAATCCTAGTTTGGGTTTTTGCATTGTCAGAGGCAACTAAAGGTATTCATGTATGTAGACACGCAGGTCTTCTGAGTGAACAATGATGAATGTTTCCATATTTTACTGTATGTAAGTAGAAGATTGTTTACTAGATAACATTAGTCTAATGAATCTATTTCACCACTATCCTTCAATGGAGAGATATATTCCTCTGTAAGGGAGTTGGAATGTCTAAATGGAGTGACATTTTCACAGCATGGTTTATCTGATCTAACTGTGGGCTACAAACTGCAATCAAAAGAAAATTATATTTGCCCCCTCTTCCATACACCACAAATATCCTTATACCCACATATGCTGGATGTAGTAATTGCTCTGTTTTGTGGTACTGAACTGACGAAAAGGACCTTTTTTTTTTTTTTTCCGAGTGTTGGTTTTCAGCTGGATTAGGGAGCTGATCTGACCAAACTCACAATCGCATAACCTGGCAAATGGATTGTGCCACCATGGTCAGTATGGCAAGAAGACTCAGCCACAGGTAAAATGAAGGGAGACCATGGTGTCACATCCTGATGGCTGCATACAGTTAGGTCACCAGTGAAGGCATTTGCTCTGAGGAGACAGGGCTGGTTTTCTTCACTGACCACAGAGGGATCCTAGAAAAGCAAGCACGCTGGTCTAAAGTTAGGTTTTGTCATTACTTCTCCTTTTCCCACATTATTTATAACTTCTTCCTATGGTACATAGAGGAAGTCTCAGAAACAGAAAAAGGTGAGATCACTGTTCAGTTGACTAATGTATGGATTTAAAAGAAGATTTCAGATACCTAAGTAAAATAAATTAATGTAGTTCATGACAGAAGCATAATTAAAATTGATAAGTTAAGTAAATAATGGAAATAAAATGTTTTCCAGTAAAGTATTCATAAAATACCACAAATTTCACCAACTTAAAACTGTAGCAAATACCGTATCTGACACTGAAGATCTGTTACATACATGTACAGAGAAGGAAGGTGTAGGGTATTTCATCAAACAATTGATAGGTGAAAAAATAGCGTATTTCTCTAAAGGCACACAAGGAAACCAGAGCATACTAAATTGTAATACAACTAATACGTTCCATTTTATCTTGCTTTACCTCTGAGTCTAGAATATTAACAAAATCTAGAAACTGAGATAAAAGCTGGGCTTATATCTTCTTTTAATTTCTTAAACTGTGGAAAGTCAGCTTCTGCCTCTCATACACTACTTATCTTCATGTTCAGTTCTCAAGCTAGAAATTACACGCACACACAAAAAAATCCATAGAGAAGAAACCTAGTATTTTCATTCAATTTTAACTACAAAGCAATTAAAAAGAGGCGGGAAAAGTAAAGCAATTTTTTTCTTTTCTTTTCTCTTTTTTTTTTTTTTTTTATTCAGAGATTTGAACCTGTTGTCCTTTGGGTTTTTTTAACATTTATTTAACACAAAAAGCTGACACAATATTAAACTAAAGGTTATTATTATAGACTAAACTCTTTTACCATTTGGCTAAGACCTTAGATCCCAAATTGCAAACATGTGATATTCTTACTGTTAAGTAGAATATGCAATCAAGGAACATTCAAGTTTTGTAAAGTAACTGGGTATAAAAGAGAACGTGAACATCACTAGGTTCTTCAAGGAAACATTAAACAAAACAGGGAAAAAAAAAAATTCTTGATATTTTTCAGGTGTAAAAACAAGTGCAAAACCCCCCAGAATTTTAATAGACAAAATAAACATTTTGCATCAAATATTTTAGGTTAATAAGAAAGAGAAAAGGCGAGAAAACAGAAGACTACAAAATTCATCACTGTTTTCCTCTATCATTTTTTAGCGGTCAACCTAAAGGCTGGTTACCTAATATATATAACTGCTGCACAGAAATGGTGATCTCTCAAAGCCTTTTTTTGTTCTTTTATTTTTTTCCAGGTGAATTAGGCTAATATTCAACTTTCACCTTTTTTCTTTAAGGATTAAGTTATGGTTTATTCCCCTATTCTGTAGCCAAAGTAGGAAGGAATAGTGCAGAAGGTCTTTTTCATAAATATTTTCCATTTGTTTTATTTATTTCTATATGTTCCTTCTCTTCTGAAAAACACACACTCACTTCAACTAAACCAATAACTAACTTAGGAAAGGTACTTCAGGTGAAATCATGTTGAAATCAGGAAACTGTGGCTTTCTTGTTGTCAAAAGCAATTTAAAAAATCATCTTTAATATTTATCTACAGGACACAATGGCTGCACAAAAGCCAAGAGTGTACTTACATTGCTCAACAGTGAAGTTACCAAGTGCTGATAAAAGTCTTGTACAGGCTTGGCTTTCAAAATACAATAAATACTAGAGGTCTTCTTCTTCTCAGGTAACATTTGTCATTTGTCACTTTATAAGTGACAAAAAACATGAACAAAACAGAATGTTCTTCCTCACTTGGACAAATTCCCTGACATGTTTACATTTTGTGTTACCAAACTTTTTTACTGAGTTGCAATCTGAATGCTTCCACTTTTCAAAGTGGAGAACACTCAAGCTTTGTTATTTTTATACTACTGTCAGAGACGGTGGCAAGGGCAGTGTAGTGTATGCCTCAACATTGTTGTATCAGTGTAAACAGACTGTGAAACACAACCTGGACTACAGCTTGTCCGAGGTGATGACAAAGCAACCTGGGTCTATCAGTGGGGACAGGCTCCAAACCACAAACTGGACCACAGCTTGTCAGAAATGGTGCCTTATCAGTATGGAAAGCTGCAACCCCACCCCTATGCATAAGCCCAGACCCAGGGCCTGGAAGACCGAGGGGTCCGAAGACCCCTGAAGACCACCTGAGGCCCCTCAGAGACGGTGTTGGGCATGTGTGCCACTGCCAGGTGGTAGGTGCAGATAAGCAGGATAGTCCCCGATAAAAGAACAGGAGCCACAAACATCAAACGGAATGTTCTCCCACCGGACCTGAAAGCACATCGGACTGATGGGACGCCACAGATCCATGGTGGTAGCTATCGCAACTGATCCTTATCTTCCTTCCCTTCCTTTCTCTCTTTCTCTCTCTGCTTTGTGATCTTTTGTCGGGCAAATAAAGTCACTTGACACTTTGACTCCGTTTTGAGTCTTAATTCTGTTCCCGAGAATATGAACAAAATCTCGCTCTGGTTTATGGACCAGCACACGACAACTACAAGTGAGCAAGAAGTATCTGTTTAAGTATTTGACTTTCCACAGGCCTGATCCATATAGGCTCACAGCCAATGGAAGCACTTTACTGTCTTCCAACAAGTTTTTGACTACAGTATCTTTCTTAACTTAGACTTTGCAAGTACTAGTACTGTTCCTTTGTTATAACTTTTCTTACTGATTTCAATGAAGATTCAGATGGTTTCTGTCTCCATAACCATATTCTTTCCCACAATTCTTTAACCATTATCAGCCAATTAACAATAATTAATGGTTCTAATATCAAATCAAACATTCTAAATTAATACCAAAACCAGTTCATAGTACTGAACCTTAGTTCTACCATTTTTCAATATATTTTTTGCTCCTTAGCATGGTTGCATATTTCATATAGAAAAAGACAAAGTTCTAGCAGTAATTCAAGGCAACTGTAAATATACTCCAAAGGGAGCAGGGGCAATGGTTTTATTAAATTACATGATGAATGAAATAAAAAAAAAAAAAGAGAAGAAAAAAGAAGGAAACCTGCCTAAAGTTAGTAAACTACACATATTTTCCTAATGCGTAATCACAAGAAAAAGTGATGCATATGTTAAAAATTGCTCTGGGCAATTATAAATTATGCGCTTGTCCTGGATGCAGTAAGAAATTGTTTAACTTCATATTACCATAGATCAGCTTCTCCTAGCCATATATAATAGTCATATGGTATCTCATAGTACATTACACCATTCAGACTGTGATAGTACAGTTGAACTGAATATTCAATTATCAAAGCACAGGAGAATTAAGAATCTACATTCACTTAATTTAACCCATCAATGAGTACTGTAAATTATAATTTACCCCTTCACTCATCAATATATCTGCAACTTCTTTGAAATAATTATGTAAAGAAGCATTCAAAATTGTCTGAAGTTTATTTTAACAAGTTGCATACAATCATGTGCATGGCAAAAGTTAGGAAAAAGAAAACATTTACTTCTGATAATTGGTGGTTAAAGGGTATGCTTCTGGAGCATACAAACACATAGCTCAGCCATTCTGAAATAGAAAAGGCAGCGTGTTGACATTTTCTGGAAGTTATGTGACTTCATGGAGATTTGACATTCATGTACATGTTGTTACCTACATAACAAGAATAACATTAGCGCACAGGGCTGAGCTCAAAGCATATTCACATTTTAGACACTCTGCCTATGACTAGGAAATTGAGGAAGAAGCAGGAAAAATGTCATGTATAATCACATTAATAAACCAGAAGATTTCACTAGGAATCTACATTCTGTATGGAAAAGAGATTCCTGAAGCAGTGATATACACTATCCGAAATCAAAACAGAAGATAAGAAGCCAATACTGTACAAATGGAAAATAATGACTCAGATATGTAAATTATTAAAGTCCTTTTAGTAAGTCTAATGAGCAATCAATGATATACTACAGAAAGTCTCTAATAATACAAACGACTCAAAGAGCACTCAAAAAGAGCAGAGAAAAAGCAAGTCAAAGCAATATCCAGAGAATTACGTCTATGTTGTAACACATAACAAGATTATGTATACATCAGGATATTGTAAAAGATACCAGAACCCTAAGGATGTTGTGGTGAGAGAATTGTTTGCCTGTCACACTAAATGGCTGGTACTTAATGACTGATTATGTCTATTAAAATCTAGAAATAAACTTAAAAATTATACCTCCAATACATTTTTAATTATATTTCCTGAAAATATAATACAAATGAGGGAAGAAGAATTACTTTGATAGCAACAATTCCATAAAGCTTCCTGAAATTCAAAATTCCTGCTCTTTGGCTGCTTGAGGAGACAACTACTGCCCACTGCTTGTCTATTTATACATCCCTAGAGTGGGATGGCAAACATAATCACTTTGGTCTACAGTGCAACAGAAGTCTAGATAATCTGGCTTGCAACCAGTCCTTAAATTGCAGATTACATGATTCCTTTTTGTTTTAATTTGGATGCACACTGTTACCTACACTAACTTTTAAGAACTTTTGCTCTTCTTAAAATAATAATCAATGGTTGTAAAGCAGAGTAGGTGTTCTTCAATGTACTCTGTCACTGCTTTATGTTTTTTGTCTTATTACTACACTTACTACCATTTTTTACACATTTAAGGAATCCTGAAAGAAAATGAAACATATTTAAAGACATTTACAGCCAGCCATAACTGGAAGGAGTATTTGCTTTTGCCCTGTGCAGCTATCCTTGACCACAGAGTACATGTTGTCAGGATACAGGTAAAGCACAAAATTTAGGCACTGTGAATAGATACCTTCTGCTTATTTCTGTCCTAAAAAGGTTCACTTTTACATTATTACATCTATTTTGAGGTCATTACCTCTGTATTAAATGCAAGTGGAGACAAAGCAGAACAGGTTATTCACAAACATCTCGGATACAGAATAGTTGTTCACTTTTCCTCAATTAAAGATCACCTCTATGTTTTCTCATCCAGCATTTTACACTGAGGTAGGTAATTCATATCTCAGTACACTTTAACATGGTATTGGTAGCTGATATCTCAATAGTCCTGATATCTCAATACCTCCTTATTACCCCTCTAATCCATACCTTTGTGGCTAGAGAGTTCCATGAATATTGTACTCACTACTGTATTCATCCTGGAAAGAAAAAAACAGCAAATGAAGAGCTTTGAAGTCTGTTAATGAAGGTGCTCCAATAATAATAATAATTAAAAAATCTTTGGCATACACATAAATTACAAGATACTAGACATTATCTTCAGAAATCTAATTTGTCAGAGTGAGAATGCATCTGAATCAAGGCACATGTAACTATCGCTAGACAAATCATTAGCATTCTCAGATTTCTCCCTTCACCTTCCCCAAACAATTCCCAATGTGTCACTTTCACTCAGCTGTTTCCTTCAGTTACAAGTTGATTACTATCCTATCAGTTAATCTGTTTATGTCTTGAATTAATAAACACTCATCATTTCTGAAGGCAAATTCTCTACCTGTCCAGCTGATGCCTTCTTCAATATCCTACTTCTAATTTCCTTAATATCCTACTTTTAATTTACAACTGGTCTTCCTGCTAAATCTGTTGATGACTGCTCACCTAAAAGAGAGAAAACCTGTGGTGTTATCATCATATGTAATATAGAGGTAGCAATTCATCTCATACGTTACAACAAGATAAGCAGCTCCCTGGAAGTATAGCAACTGCTGTTAGAGCTCACCATCACTTCATCTGAGAGAAAAACCCGGATAGAACAAAGTTGTACCTTAAATCTCCTATTCAATGAATCAGGCATTATCACAGTTTGAGAATTTATGCTTAAATGTATATATATAAAGAGGAAAATTAGTAGCTGCAAAAGATAAGTAGCAATGATTTTGTGAACCTTTAATATTTTGAAAACACACTCTCCACTGATATAAACACTGGTCTACAAAGGCTTTCAGGTTTTCTTTAAGAGAATTTTTTGGCTGGGTTTTGCCATTCTGCTATGAAAAAAACCCAACTGAATTCTGTCTATTTTAGGAGCTTCTCACCTATGAGGCTGCTACATGGTTGGTTGGTAGTGTACTGCAGGTACTACATTTTCTGATATTGAAAAACTCCTTGTTAAGTCATTCCACTGTGTGACACCCGTTTGTGTTGCTCCTGGGACTGTTTTGTCATGTCTGGGGAGTATGTAAGTAGTAAGAGTAAGATGATTTAAGCAATTATAATATAAATCATGTTGTGTTACAGTAACTGGATATTTTCTATGCTTAGTGCTGTATCTTGTCCCAATATAACCTTTATCCTGAAAAAAACCTTAAATATCTCATCTATAACCAGAGAAAATAAGCTGAACTTTCCCACTGAGACACATTTTTCAGGACAACCTGCAAAGAATGTACCATACATTTCAAGAATGCATTACCTTGACTCTGCTATTTTAAGTGCACATTGGGACACTATGGTAATTACTGTGCTCATCAGCTGTAGTAATTGTAGGGAAGAATGTTCATAACAAACAGAGTTCACATTGCTATGGTAACACAGCCAGTAATAAGTGTGGACCATTTTAGAATAGGGATTCCCAGTTAGAGATCTGAAGCACCTGCAAGTGCAAAGGTTTTTTTCCATGTCTTAGAACCAACATCCTCTTCTAACACCAAAAAAGTAAACAGTTGGGGGGGGGGGGGGGAACCAAAACAAATGAAACCCCCAGCCAGCCAGACTGAAAGACCCCCAAAAACAAATAAATTAGAAAAAAAA
>WTSP01002203.1:20699-89998 GCA_025331215.1 Actenoides lindsayi
GACGACCATGATAGACGATGAAAAACGGCAGGGGGGGGGGGGGGGGGGCGGTAACCAAAACCAATGAAACCCCCAGCCATACAGACTGTAAGAGCCTCATAATCAATATAATTTACAAATAAAATAGCCTGGGACTGATATGAATGACTCTTTTCACCTTCCCGGCAGTGTAATGTAGCCTGAAAGTGGGTATAAATTATAATGGAATGTGGATGCCAAATTTAATCACATTCGCACCTGCTTTAAGGATCCTTCATGTTAACAGAGCTATGAAAGAAACTCAGGCTTATCTACTTTGAGAAGTTATTTCAAAATAAAGTGGAGTGCCATTTTTAAAGTGCAGTGGCTATTCTGAAGTAATACCCTATGTGAGAACTCTTATTATGCAGAGTGTTTCTTCTGTCCCCCTTTCAAATTTAACTTAATCCACTTGAGATAACCAGAAAAAGGGTCTCATTGCAAGCTATTCCAGCCAATTTCCCAGTGTAGCCTTTTACTGTAAGTGAAATCAAACCTCATGACTTCAAGTACTGGTTTTAATGGTCTATTCTAATGCTAAGACTTTCATGGATAGTGGAAATTGGCTTTATGAGCAACAGCATAGAAATGGCAAAAGTTAATTTTCAGAAACAGGCAGCCATATTTTGCTCTTGAGAGTGCAGTCCACAGTGTGATTTCATTTTGAAAGAGTACTCACTTGATGCAAATCGTCTATCATGGGTATTTTTAGGGAGTGCCAAAAGTGTAGTTATATATCTGAAATCTTCTCACAGCAACCCATTAACAAGGTTCCAGCCTTGCCCACACCTGGACTTCTACTTCCCCTCTCATCCCACTGTTATCTGCCCAAACATTGCTTACGAATCTAGTTAGGCCTTTTGATAACTATTAGTGTGTATAATGATGAGACTATCAAGAGGGACAGGGAAATACTAGAGGTAGTCCAAAGGAGAGCTACAAAGATGATTAAGGGATCAAAACATGTCTCTCATGAGGAAAGGCTGAGAGACCTGAAGCTGTTTAGCCTGGAAAAGAGAAGACTAAGAGAGGATCTTTTTAATGTTTACAAATATCTAAAGGGTGGGTGTGAAGTAGAAGGAGCCAGTCTCTTTTCAGTGGTACCCTGTGATAGGATGAGAGGTAATGGTCACAAGCTGAAACACAGGAAGTTCCACCTCAACATGAGGAAAAACTTCTTTACTGTGAGAATGACAGAGCACTGTAACAGGCTTCCCAGAGAGACTGTGGAGTCTCCTCTAGAGATTTCAAGACCCACCTGGATCTGTTCCTGTGTGGCCTGCCTGGGGTGATCCTGCGCAGGCAGGGGTGTTGGACTCAATGATCTCCAGAGGTCCCTTCCAGCCCCTACCATTCTATAATTCTATTATTCTATCCTTGAAGTTGTTCACATAGTTAGTCTGGGAACTTTCAATGAACAATTGGGAGTCCTCGCAGAAGAAACACCTGGAAAACCTATAAACTGAATAGACTTAGACATGGTTTTTTTAACGTGGTTTTGTACCGTCAACTAAACAATTAGTGCTGTCTTGAAGTGAACTAGCATCAATATAATACTAAAAATCATGCCCACAGGCCATAAAGACCCTTGCCCATGTGAAGACCCTTCCCCTCAGCATGCATAGTAGTGGAAAGATGGAGTCAGCAGTATTATAATTGTATGTAAATGACTAACCAATCATCATAAAGAGGGTGGGCTTGTAAATGACTAACTTTGTAATAAATCTAGCACAGACATTTTCATTTGGTGTACTTGATTTGAGGGAAACCACCAAGCACCCAGGCTTGCGCATCCCTGAAATAAATAAGCAATGCCTCTCCTGTGTGTGTGAGAATTGGCTTCATGGTACACCAGGCAACAAATCTGCTTTTTCAGACAACACTACTACTACTGTTTCCTCAGCTGTACTGATCTGGTAATGTGTACAACTATGCTTTGCAACAGAACTGTTAATGGCACACACTTATTTAGGTTAGACTCTTATTTCTTTAGTGAACAATTTCATAGGTCTGGTCTAGATCACAACCCCCAAGCAAGCTGACTGACTTTGTAAAACTGGGTAGCTGGTAACCTTGGCTAAGATGGATGTGTGATGACTATAGAAACTAACTATTTTTGACAGGAACCTTCTAAATTTTCCCCAAGGAAAACTGTTCTGTTAGTGCAATGACAACCACAAAGTATAAGCTGACAAATTTATCCAACAGATTGAGACTAGAAAACTTTGCCTTCTATGTTCGCACCTAAATGCCATTCTGTCACCCCAGTCTAAACCAGGAAAGTGATCATAATGCCCTTAGGAAACGGACACAAGCCCAAAGTTTTGTGAAAACAGCTAGCTTTATCTTTTTTTGGTTTCAAGTTTTAGTTTATTAAAATTTTATGAACATGAACTTAGGGCCAAGAGCACTCAGGGCATTTTGGATACAAGCTCCACTGCTGGCCATTGACACTTGCAGAGCTCTGGGAAAGCCCAGCCCCAGCTGAGCTTCTGAACAGTATTTTACAGTTGTACACTTTGCTCAGATGCCTGTAACAAGACGCTTTCTCTTGACGTTATGCAACTTACAAACAAGTGGGAGTTTTGCTCACTACTTTTCTGTAGTCATCTGTTACTGCACATGCCCTGGACCACAGGAAATTAGCCATGTTTCCATGTTGCTTCTATTCTGACAGTATTATGGATCAGCACAAGAAGAGGATTAACCACACACTGACTTCCCAGTATGTGAATTAAATATCAAATTTATGTCTGGTTCTTCATATATTACCACAGGTTGAGAAGTGGGTGTTAAATGCTTGATTTCATTGAAGACATAAAATACAAAATTTTGCTACTAACAGTATCGGTTCAGATTCTCAACTTTGTAACTCTACATTCAGATGATGCAAAGCAATGTCGCTTTCTTTCCAATGCACATTTCCTATTGTAAAGAAATCTCAAGTTTGAGAGTAGAATTGGCTGCACCTATATTAGATATACATATACTGCTACATTATACATATACTACCTGAGCATTCCAGCATGATGGATATTTTGGGGAAGGCATGCAGCTAGACCTGTTGTAAATCTTTGATCCTTGAGAACTTAATTCAATAAAAAGTTCAAAGCAGTCTGTAAACTACTCAGATCTGCATTGCAACTGATAGATAAATGGTCTTGATCACCATCAAGGATGAAATATCTGCAAACATATCTCTTATGGTCACCAACCAGGAGAAGACAGAGAGCATACCATCAGGCCTATCTTGTCCAGCACAGTTGAAAGTCCTTTAAAAGCCTTTAGGGTTTTAACTGGGGAAAAAAAATAGGTTCCTAGATTGAATTTTAAAGTTTGTCTATTGTTTCACATCATTCTTTAGAATGAAAAAGATACATATGATCAAATTCAGTTTAAGCATATGAGTCCTAGAATTTATATATGTGCTGCAAGAACTCACAGAGGCTTAAATATGATACTTTGTTAGCTTTTTTCAGGCATAAAAGAGACAGATCTGCCTATATTTATATATGTATTCTCAAATTAAGAATAACATAAACTGAATCATGAGCAAACTGTAGACTTGGAAAGGTCAAACTGAATGCTGACCACTATTTTTTTTTTTTTTTAGTACTGGTAATTTGACCTTGCTTACTGCTCATAAAAATTCTTTTATAACTGTTCTTCCATTATAATCATGTAACTTTTATAAAGATAAGGTACAAACATGTTCTTTAGGAAGTCATATAGTACGAGTATTTTGTCTTTCTCCCTTACTTTTTTTCCCCTCAAAAGTCTTTCAAGATTTTTCTGATTTAGAAACAACTTACTACAGGGCTAAATGACTCAATGCAAGAAAAGCTTTACCTTACATCAAAGCTTATCCTAGTCTGGCTGAATGGTTAAATATTTTATTTCCAAATTCTATATGGCATGGGTAGCCACTTGTGTGTCCCTATGTACCCTTTTATATCACTACTGATGTGATGAAATAGACTGTAGATGCTGCTCCTGGAAGTCAAGACATGTTCATTTCAGCTCATCAATCTCTAAGTTTTTTTCCAGGTGTTCTAATGCTTTCTCCAATATTACATTACCTAATGCACTTATTCAAATTCCCACTGACAAGAATGGAAGAGGAATGTAATGAATCTCTTCTCTGATACACATTCCTCCATTTATTTATTTTTTAATTATTACATTCTCTTCACTTCTTGATTTATCAAATCTATGTTTTCTGAGATTATGACTTTAGGAATGAATTCTCTTTGCCTGGAGTTTTACATGTTCCTGAGAAAAATGTTGCCTACATTTTCAAAACTTGTAGCTCTTGAGTAAATAAAAATCATTCCAATGACTTCAGAAGGAATTTTGGGTACTAACAAAAGAGCATTTGAAATACAACTTGCAATACTTTAGGAGTGGTGTTTTTTGTTACGTTTGTGTTCATTTTTTTCCCCACACAGCTGTAAATAAGCAAGTTTAGTTTCCATTTTTAGAAAGAAAAAATCTCAGTGCTCTGCCTGAGCTAACAAAAAGAAGAAAAAATCTATAGGCTTCATAGCAATGTTCCACTCTAATAATTAATAAATTGCCTGTTTAAACGAGCCTTTTTTTTTTTTCTCAAAACCTATGGAGATGAAGTACGTGCAACCACACAAATGTCACTTAAATGGACAGATAAGTGTAAGAAGGCAAAAAGACATGAGTACCTAACATCAGGTATTTAATTACAGAAAATAAGGACAAAATCAAAATTACTGTAAGGCAAATTTCAGAGAGCAGAAGTATAGTAAATGTTATTGAAGACATCAGTAAGTGTAAGCACATTACAAAAATGTTATTAGTCTATAGTCTATATGCAGGTATTTAATCGTTGTTAGCTGTTTCCAGGAAATGTTTCCACAACCTCCACGAGTCAATTTCTGACCCTGCCTTTGACGAAACACTGAATGTCATCTCATTAGCCATGTGAAAGAGTAGGCCAGACTAGAAGTGCCCTCTCTGTCCCAGAATTTGTCACCTCTCCTCTTCCTGTTCTTCATGCTTAGTTCCTTGGTCCTTGGGAGAAGTTACACCTGCAAGCAAAGACTGTGACCCTGAATGACTATGCAGCTTGAAAAGCTATGAGCACACATTACTTCAAAGGGAACTGAATACATTCATTAGTCCTTCCTATGGAGTCAACAGAAGGCCAACATCTAAAATGTTAATCACAGGCAGCATTACACCAACCAGGGTGCAATCAAAATAGCTCTGGAATTGGTGACAGATGAATTCTGGAACAAAAAAGCAGCATGGAAACATGCCGTTTGATGGTGAAATCCTTACCATGTGGAAGTCAATAGTCAGAATACAACTGACTTCAGAGGTAGAATATCACCCCTTATCATTCATTAGTGTATTTTAAACGTACATACAAAGCTATGCATATGTGTACACACATGCATGCATATTCTTTATGTACCTGTATCAATATTTTGAATTCACCAATGATGCTTGATAATTAAAGTGTTTACATAATTAAAGCTCTTGCAGAAATACTTTCCATCTTTCTGCAGTAAATCACAAAATGTGAAAAAGTCTCAGAGCTGGCTTATTTTTGAAAGATACAAGCACATTTGATGCTTTGTAGAAACCATTTAGAGCATTTTTTAAAGTCTGTTGTATTGAAAATGTGTAAATATAAAAAATTAATCAAACTACTTTCTCACTTCAGGCATTACTATATGTTAAAGTTTTTCTTTATTTTAATACCTATGTCTAATTAATATATCCATTTAAAAAATCAATGTTATTTATTGAATGGAAAAATTATCTAATACTCTAAATACCTTTTTTAATTATTATAGTCTTTACAGACATAATGGGAATGATAAAGTTAAACACAAAAGTTAATAAAACTACAAAATGAACAAAGTCTATTTTATACACAAAAAATGGAGATGGGGGATATTTAAGAAAATCATAAATTTAACTGAGGAGAACAGCATCTGCCCTAAAGGCTGATTTTACTTCTATAATATTCACTTAAGATTTTATCCCCTCAATTTTGTCATTGGGCTGGAGACAGTAGTGGAAACCTAACATACTTTGATTATAATCCCAGATCTAACTGGGTGGCCTTGGACCTGAGCTTGTTTTTCTTTCATTGTCAGCAGTGTATAGGGGAAGTATATGTGGACTTGCAGTCCAGAAGGCCAATTGCATCCTGGGCTGCATCAAAAGAAGAGTGGCCAGCAAGTCAAGAGAGGTGACTTTGCCCCTCTACTGTGCTCTGGTGAGACTTCACCTGGAGTACAGTGTCCAGCTCTGGAGTCTTCAACACAAGAAGGACAAGGACCTGATGGAGCAGGTCCAGAGGAGTCCCATGAAAATGATCAAAAGGCTGAAGCACCTCTCCTACAAGCTGAGGGAGCTGGGGGTTGTTCAGCCTGGAGAAGAAAGGGCTCCAGGGAGACCTTGCAGCAGCCTTCCAGTACCTGTAAGAAAGCTGGAGAGGGACATTTTACAAGGGTGTGTAGCAATAGGATGAGGGGCAATGGTTTTAAATTAGAGAAGGGTAGATTTAGATTGGACATTAGGAAATTCTTTACTATGAGGGTAGTAGAACACTGGAACAGTTTGCCCAGGGAGGTGGTGGAGGCCTCATCCCTGGAGATGTTCAAGGTTAGGCTTGATGAGGCCCTGAGCAACCTGATCTAGTTGAGGATATCCCTACTTACTGCAGGGGGATTGGACTAGATGACTTTTGGAGGTCCCTTCCAACCTGGGGCATTCTATAATTCTCTGATTCAGTGATTCTTGATCATTTGTTTAGGTGTTTCTTGACTAGTAAAATGGAAATGGTCATCCTTATCTGTTATGCTATAGGGATTTTATAGTTAATACTTGCAAAGCACTGCTTGTAAAGATTAAAAGCAAACATCTATGTGTTATTTATTTGGTTTTATAGTTATATAAATGACTTAATTTATGAAAATGGAACTAGAAAGGATTGTCAGGCATTGGAATGGCCTGCCCAGGGAGGTGGTGGAGTCACCATCCCTGAAGGTGTTTAAGAGGCAGTTGGATGTTGTGCTTAAGGGCATGGTTTAGTGGTTTTTGATAGGACTAGGAGTAAGGTTGGAGCTGATGATCTTGTAGGTCTCTTCCAGATGGAACTGTTATATGATTCTATGAAAATACCCCAATAGGATTGTGGCTTTGATAATCTTATGGGTTTTGAAGGCTACCTTCTTTTAGTTACCTGACTCACAACAGTGAGCTTCCCGAAGTGAAGAGACAGTTCTGGACCAAGTTATTTCTGACATGGGAAGGGGGGAGGAGGGACAGATCTGGTCAAAAAACCAGCAGAGGAACTTGTTCTTGCTGCTCTTCCTACTGCTGTTGCAGCAGGGGAATCACAACTGTTTTGTTGCTGCAGGTCTTGTATACAACCAGGTTCAGTTTTTGAATCACCAGTATATTGCAAAATAATGGCAACTATCCACCAGATCTCATGTCCCCAAATTTTGGAAACCTGGGAAGAAATAAAAATAATCAGCTAAAATTAATCACCTGGAAGTAATTAATTTTTGTGGGTGATGAAACAGTTATAAATGGGCCTTGAGTCTAGACAAATTGTCAATGTTCTTAAATTATTACATGCAGAAAACTTGTATACTGTCTCTCTATTGAGTAAACATATTGACACGTTTTGTATAAATCAAGCAGACAATTGAACATATTGCTATGTCTGTTCTCAAACATAGATCATTTTCTACAAAGATTAAGTTATTTGCAGTTATTTGTAAGTATTCATAAACACGGGTCTGAAAAATAGTATGTCAGTGTGTACATGTTATATAAGGACTTTTTGGTCTAGGGAAATGTTTCTATTTTGACAGTGAAGATTCCATCTGCACATTTGAAATAACTTCTGGAAACAGATTTCAAAAAAATATAACAGAGGTCAATATTGAGTGGATCAGCCTGCCAGGCACCATGTAGGACAAGCCAGGTACTGTATGTAGCCCAAGAGAGGCCACCCTCTCACCAACAGACCCTGTCCCACAGCCCTTGGGGGCAGTGGGTGCCTGGGTAGGGGCCAGAGCAGGGTTGGTCAAGGTGGCTGCAGCCTGGACCCAGAAACACCAAAGGGCCCAGAAACACCACAGGGTTTTCTTACTCTACAAGTATTAAAAGAAGCACATTTTGTGTTTTATGGAGGCAGCCCATACAGACCTCCTGTCTCTGTTGATAAGTGCTCCTGTAAGTTTACTCAGGACTTTTAGTTTGTTGTAGTCTACCTAAGTATGAATGTATGAGTGGTAATCAAGATTAATGCCCATCAAATAACTGAATTCACATTAGTTTATGTTATAGCTTGTACATATCACTAAAGGATAGGTACAGATGTAACTTTCCTTTGTGTAGTGAATCCAGTGAAAACAATCTGAAAAGCAGTATTAACTCCTTAGATAAATGTTGGCTATAAAAATGTTCTCAGGTTGAATTAGGGAGCACATGGGAAAAATACCTAACATAAAGGCAACATTAAGTAAGTGCTCATTCATTATTTTTTTTCTAGACACTCAGTATCAGCCAATTGATAGATAATCTTTAGAAGTCTAGGGAATATGTATCTTGTGCTAGTGCATTATGAGGATAATGACAGATCTGGGTCTTGTACATGTGACTCATTTACTTAATGAATACTGTCATAGGGTAACATATCTGCTTTTAGTCTTAGAAATTATTTCTGTAGCAAATGAATGAAAAGTATCTCAGATTCTCTTTTCCAAAAGACAATTTTTTTAAAGAAGTTTCATAATTCCAACTCCTCTTCCCCAACCCCCGACCCCACCTTTACCATCAGCTAAGAATGTTAAACTGGGTCCTAGAAGAGATCCATTTCATTTTACTTTTCAACATCCAGTGGAATCAGAAATACTTTGTAGCTCAGTTTCTCATGTTGAAAAGCTCAGATGTGTGTTTCTGAAAAATTGCTAACTAGAGAAGATCTTAGAAATAAAAATAACAATGCCCCCAAACTTGCTTCCCTGAAAGATCAAAGAAATTGTACATGATGAACAAGACTGGCAAGCTGGTAACAACAAACAAGGAGAAGGCTGGGATACAACTTTTTGCCTCAGTATTCATGAAAAACTCTCTTCCCATACATCTTTAGTGGATGAGCTGCAAGACAGGGACGAGGGGAGCAGAGTTTCTCCCCCTGTAAGAGAATATCAGGTTCGTGATTGCCTCAGGAACATGAACAGACATAAGTCTATGGGATCTGAAGAAATGCATCGTAGAATCCTGAGGGAATTGGCTGATGTAGTTGCCAAGAAACTCTTAATGATATTTGAAAAGTCATGGCAGTCAGGTGAAGTCCCTGGTGACTGGAAGAATGGAAACATTGCACTCATCTTTAAAAACAGTAGGAAGGAGGACTCTGGGAACTACTGACCTGTCAACTTCACCTGTCTACCTGGGAAGATCATGGAACAGATCCTTCTAGAAGCCATGCTAAGTCACATGGAGGATAGGAAGGTGATTTGAGACAGCCAGCATGGCTTCACCAAGGGCAAGTCTTGCCTGACCACCCTAGTGATCTTCTATGATGGAGTGAGTGACTGTGTCAATGGACAAGGGAAGAGTTATGGATGTCATCTATCTGGACTTCTGTAAAGCCTTTGGCCATAGTTCCCTACAATATCCTCTCTAAGTTAGAGAGATGTGGATTTGATGGGCGGACTGTTTGAATTAGTTGATGAATTAGTTGGATGGTCACATCCAGGAGGTAATGGTCCATGATTTGATGTCCAGGTGGAGATCCGTGACAAGTGGTGTCTCTCAGGAGTCCATATTTAATGTCTTCATCAATTACACAGAGAGTGGGATCAACTGCGCTCTCAACAAGTTTGCAGATTACATCAATCTGAGTAGTGCAGTTGACACACCAGACAGACCTGGACAAGCTTGAGAAGTGGGCCTTTGTGAACCTCATGAGGTTCAACAAGGCCAAAGGCAAGGTGCTGAACCTGTGTCAGGGCAATCCTTGGTATCAATACATGCTGGGAGATAACAGGATTGAGAGCAGTGCTGCAGAGAAGAACTTGGGGTTACTGGTGGCTGAAAAGCTGGACATGAGCTGGTAAGGTACACTCAGCCCAGAAGGCCAATCATATCCTGGGCTGCATCCAAAGAAGTATGGACAGCAGGTCAAGGAAAGTGGTTCTTCCCCTCTATTCTACTCTACTCTCGTTAGCCCTCATCTGGAATACTGTGTCCAGTTCTAGAGTCCTTAGTACAGGAAAGACATGAACCTATTGGAGCAGGTCCAGAGGAGGGCCACAAAAATGATCAGAGGGCTGGAGCACTTCTATGAGGACAGTCTGAGAGATTTGGATATGTTCAGCCTGGAGAATAGAAGGCTCTGGGGAGACCTTATTGCAGACTTTCAGCACTTAAAGGAGGCCTAAAAGAAAGATGAGGACAATCGTTTTAGCAGGGTCTGTTGCAACAGGACACGGGGTAATGGTTTTAAACTAAAAGAGAGTAGATTTAGACTAGATAGAAGGAAGACATTTTTCACAATGAGGGTGATGAAACACTGGAGCAGGTTGCCCAGAAAGGTGGTAGAAACCTCATCCCTGGAAACATTCAATGTCATATTGGACGGGCCTCTGAGCAACTTAATCTAGTCGAAGATGTCCCTGCTTACTGTAGAGGGGTTGGACTAGATGATCTTTAAGGGTCCCTTCCAACCCAAACCGTTCTATGATTCTATGCTTCTAAATCTAAAGGGTCTGTACTCTCCTTACAGAGCCACAGGCCTAGTCTTTGAAGTAGAAAAATGTTTCCTTACATCACCATATACCACAATAACTCTAGTCAGGATCACAGTTACATGTTCATATCTGTGCTAGAGGTGGGTCAGCTTAAGCACCTAGGTAAACAGAGCTTTTGTGGCATTAAAACCTACAGAGAGTGATAGAGATGGCAGGAAGGTTTACTAAAAGTGTATCTGGAGTTTGTAGTGGTTTTGTAAATATTTCTTCCATATAGGCACTGGCACCCTGACTAAATCCATGTTCACCCTATCACTCTGTATACAGGGGCAGACACATCCACTGACTTGTTTCTTCACAGAGCTAAGCTGCTTTATGTTGCTTTCTGGAGCTCAGTCAGTCTCCACTGGCTATGCTTCTGACACTGGCATCTCAGATAAATGCTCACAGTTAGGCAAGATGAATGGAAATGTCTCTGCAATCAGAAACTAAGGGACTTTGCAAGAACTTCATATCACAATGCAAGCAGATCAGCAGGGGGAAAGAGCTGGTGCTGATGACATCATGTTCCCATCACATGTGTTGTGAAGATTTAGAATTGAAATTTATTTGGGTCTGGTCCTTCTAACCAAAAGTCCATTAGTTGCTGAAGTCCAGTATGTTTATTCCCAGAGCACATTTCTGAGATTAGTTTAATTCTTGGTTAAACTACCAAAGCAGAGTGAACAAGGGCGTGTGGATGGCTCACTTCTAAAACAGCTGAGATCTGAAGCAAAACACTAACATTGACGCATCCATGCGGCTGTTAATTCTCCTTCCCTAATAAACAGCCACACTTCTTTAAGAAGTGGAAGCTTATCCCTCCAGTGCTTCTTTAATTTTGTCCACTTGATATTTTCATCTCCTGTTTTCGTCAGACTTGACTGACTATGATCATTCTGGATCTTTTACACACAACTTCCCATCACCTCTGTGTATTTTGTAAGTTTCCTATGACCCTTTTTTCTCAAAAGCTACATTTCACTGCACAATTATCATTTAATTGTGTAACACTGGCAGAAGAAATACTGTGTCCAAGCTTCCTGTATTAAATCATCAGTTCTGAGGTTGGGGGCTTAAGGTTGGGAAGGTGGTATTTAACAGGATAAGGCATCTATTTAAGTTTATTTTATTTTATTTTTCACTAAAGAAAGGCAAACAGAATTAACTTGGTTTTGTTAAGTCTGAGAACACAATATAGTCTTAATTTTAAATCTGTAAAGGGAGTTAAAACATGTTTCATAAAGCTCTGCTAAAGAGATTCCATGAAAAATATAGGCTCCTAGACAGGAGCATGGCAAGTGGCCTCTAATAACAAGCTGAACACCAGCAGTGTTTCACCTGATTGCTCCCCTGCTTCAGAAGTATTACTAGATTTGCTTTTCTGCACAGAAGGCATATTCTTAAAGTAGTATATTAAGAAAAAAAAACCAACCAACAAACAACTTTTCACAAATACTTGAATAATTTCTTTCCTTTTACTAATTGTTCTACAGTCAATGATTAAATTTTATAATCTTTAGTCACAAAGGACTTTAAGGTCATGCCATAGGCAAGACTCATTCCAAAACAAAAGAAGTCACAAAATACAGAAGATATTTTCTATGCATACTCTATGCATTATTCAAATTTCTTCCTGGAAGCCTTGGTCAAGCCTCAGTCAGTCTGTACCTGGACATTTGTACTGGGTGGTAAAGGGAGCTGGGTACTATGCTGGCAGCATCCTACTCTTGTATGTCTGTACTGCTGCACTCCCAAACACACAGGAAGACAGTGAGGCCTAGCCGTCTTTCTGTGGTACTCAAGAAGCCTTGATCTAGTCTCTGGCAGTATGTAATCTTCTATTTTGGAGACAGAGCTTTTATCTTCTAGGGGCTGTTCCTTACCAACTGTTCATAAGAACTACAGTCTGGGTTCTGATAAAGAAATCACTCTTCTCAACAATACATACAGTTTTAGATAGGTCACATTTTCTTACATGGGTATAATTACAGAGGATTTATAAAAGAAAATAGAGTCTTTCTAGATTTACTCCAAAGAAGATTTTGTTAAAATAACTGTTCTTCTACTATTGCCCTGAGTGCTTATGTGTTTCTGATCCTTGATTGAATGCTTCAGACTGAAAAACAGTCACTTCTAAACTTTCTAAATAAACTTTCAGTTGATGATCTCTGAGACTGAAATTCATGAATTTTTTATTTTTTTTTTTATGAAAAACATATTCAAGGACACTTGATGCCTTTCTTACTGCTTATAAGAAATTTGAAGGCACTGTCATCAGCAAATCATTTAAATTATATAACCTATCAAGCAGCTTTTTTTCCCATATCATTGAGCATATCTAGGGCTGTTAAAATGACGGGTTGGGCTTGTGTATGTGTTTGTGGACATACAGTAGCATTGTAGATTGAAAACATGCTACCCTTCATATATGACAAAATCTAAAAATTCACTTTATGTCTTAAAATATTCCCAGTTGAAGGCATCAGAGTAATGTTATTCTTAGAACCAAAAACTAGACAAGGTCCTCACTGGGTATACATAACCATACAAAGTATCAGGAAACACTTGATGGAAGGTGGGAGAAGAAATCATTTCCTTGTCACAGAAGTGTAGTATAAATTCACTTTTTCCACTTCCTCCTCCTTTTCCCCAGTATGTTAGTCCCTGACAATAGCACATACACATTTAGGATTGAAAATATTTATTCTTTATCATATGGCCAGCATTTTAATTTTTTTTAATTTTTTTTTTTCCCCATGGTGGTCTTACATCATCACCACGTGCTCTTTTAAGCCTCTCCTCACCATGATCACGGGCGGGAAATTGCAAAGTGTTCAGACTATCACACAAAGTTTGACACAAAAATCACTCTGCCATTAGCAAAACCAAATCACAGGAGGCCGTTAATTATTAAAACTCCTAGCTTCATCCAACATATAGCTTTTCTAAGCATGTGCCTTCATGACAATAACATTAATTCTGGCAGGATGCACATTGAGGGTTTTCTGCCAGTTCTTCAATAGAAAACTCAGTTCATAGCAACATGTTACCAGTAGGACTACTGTGAGATGGATGGAGATATGGACATTTCAGTCCCTGAGACTTGGCCTAACAATGCCCCAAGAACCTGAAAGGATATCTACAGATATCTTAAAGAGACACACTGACTCATCCACGTCTTGTCTGAAAGATTTCCATTCTCTCAAGTCATACAATTGTCACAGACATCAGCAGCCAAATTTCCAGAATTCTTATTTTGTTCTTTTTCCTTCAAGTTGTAGATGTTTACAGGACATGATCAGCAAACAGAAAAAGAAAGGGGGAACTAGAAAATTCTAGACCAGACTTTGGAGCCCACTCTCCCACTCCAGACCTCCTGACAAGTACCAGAATATTAGAATGTGCTGTGTTTGTTCAGGTTCCAAAGGAATGAAAGAGATATTCAGAAAAGGCTAATTTTGAGAGGAAGGGAAAAGAAGAGGTATGGAGACAGAGTGTTCTTCCACCTATGCCTTGATGGCAAATAATGCTTTTTAGCTAGACAGCCAAGTACTTGTATATATAATTAATTAGATGTGTTCAATAGGAGCTACAACTGCCTATTAATACAGCTTAACACAATAGACACTCTTCTTGTTCTTGTGTTTCTTAGACAGGCACTGTGTAGCTGTGTGTCTTGTCATTAATGGACTAAATTAAAAGAAGAGTTTTCTATCATATCAGAATGGGGTTCCAAGTGGCAAAGAGGGTATAAAACAAGACCCAAAATTCTTAGACCTTCATCTTTTCAGTGCTAATTTATCTACACATAGGAAATTTTTCCAAACTAAGACATCAGTTACAGTGAGACTTGGCTTTTCACAGGGGAAAAAGGCAGTAAACTGTATTTTCCAGCAACTGCATTTTAGTGTATCCCATGGACATATGAAATTAGTAAAGTTAATAGTCTTTAAAAAGAATGTTCTGGTTTTAGTGTCTAATCTGGCAAGGACATCTGCCCACACTGAGCTCATAGCAAGAGTATGTCTATAGAGTGACTCAGTTTGCATTCAATAGGAAAGGACCCCATCAGCACAAGCTGAAAGGAAGTTGTGTGCCTCACCCTCCTAAGCCCATTTGAAAATCACAGCCACTATTTTTTTCTGCCAGATGGGTTGATGACAAATAGCAATCAGAAACACTCTGGTCTAGTGCTATTAAAATCATTACTGGAGAAATTTGGAAAAAAGGCATCAGCATTCATTCATTGTATTAAAATATTCTGTCTTTTATGAGCTGAGTCATAACAAGCTGAGACATATTTACTACTTAGACAATTTTTAAACATTATAAACAGAGTACTAGCTCAGAATATTGCTACCACAAGCAAGACAATTGACATTTTCAACCTTAATATGAATAAACTCCAACATTAGTATTGCAACAATGCAAATGATTTCAGTACCTCTTCCATTAATACTGCTCAACCAGGAAATTACTTTAAATCATGGTAGATGGCAGATACATATCTCATATTTATGACTTCCCAGCAAATGCAGCTCAGAATGCAAAGGTGCAGTTTACTCCTGTAAGAGAGAAACTTCCTTAGTCTTAAGGTTTATTTGTTTGTTTTTAAACAGATGAGACACTATATCTCTCCTACTGAATTACACCACAAGAGCTGTCAGTAGGCCATCTGAATTCTGTTTTCCTGTCCTACATCAAGATCCCTCTGGACTAGATTTATTATTGCCTTCCCTCAATCTCTCCAAGCCACAGCAGCCTCCTCTCTGGTGATGAGGGCTAAAAATAGTTCCCTCCAGAGCTCAGCTCAGTAACTGTAAGATCCAAACACACAGAGAAGGCAGATGTGCTAGTTAGGAGCTGAATGTTCTCTTTCACCACTTCCAGCCAAGAAATAAAGCCCCAGTGCAGAGCTCAGGATAAGGACTTAAGTCTGAAAAACTACTACTGGATTTGTATGGTGAATTTCTTTTGAATAGTAGGAACAAACTCAATTACAAATAAACAGGCAACTCTAGCATAATGAAATTCACTTCTGTGCAAGGACAAGTAAATCTTTAAAAATAGTTTAGAGGGCATGCGAGTTCATTCAGTAATCAGTCCAAGTAATAATAACAGCCACACGTAATTACTTAAAATCTTCAGGTAACATTTTTGTATATTAAAGCTATATTTCTTAATAAATTTTTTTCTTAATTCAATATTGCCAGCCTTACTGGGAGAAAAAAAACATTAGTCTGTTACTCTGTGAGTGATCCTATTGAAAACAGTGGAACTAGGCTACTCAGTAAGTGGGTTAGAAGATGTATGTGATGTTGACTATATATGGGTTTTCTTCTCTCCCTTTCTTCTACAAATCAATAAAGGCTCTTTAAAGTGAAAAAGTTCTTCCCAATAATGCAAAGTAAATTATATTATTTCTATGTTTTACACTCTTAAATGCTTTGCAGTTAGGCTCTGTGCCAGGATTCTACTTCACTGGATCATTACTTTTATAAAGCAATTAGGTAAGGACAGAGCATCATGAATGAAAGCACAGTCAAGCATCTTCCGACATACAGACACTCTGGAGTTCTCTGGACAAAATATGTAGAGGCCAATGAAATCCCATTGACTCTACTTTGGACATTTTCCTCATACTTTGCTGACATTGATGACTTTTGCCTAAGACACAACCTCAGCATCCATCAAATCCAATAGCAGTGCTCTATTTGTGCCTGAGAGAGACAGGCTCTAAGGCAGTCATATTTGAAGCCATGTGTATGGCAATGGTGTTCATGAGGAACCGTCTACTGTCATTCAAAATGGTCCCAGACAGAAGGATGGGATACTCTGTCCAACAGGTACAATACACAGAATGACTCAACTTGGCAATATGCAAAATAACTTAAATTATCGTATCATTCTTATATAAATGCTTTAGTATGAACACCAAAGGAAGCTAGATCAACACAAAATCAAGAACAAGGCTCTGAATGGAGATACAATGGAGACAAGGATGATACTGAATTCCTTAGATGTGTCTGTACTCATAAATTAGAGTATGCTTGTGAATTTGACTTCCTTTGGTAGTAAAATGTTAGAATATTCTCCAGTACAGATTTGGCACATTCCAGCTACCACAACCCTCCACATTCTGTGATGTCATTTAGCAGATGTGACTACCCAGTGACAATTCCCAATAAACCTTTTGTCTGTCTTCTTCTGGAGGTGATGTCTGTTTACTAGCACTTGGCTCTGGTACCTAGAACATTCACAGATATGTTTAATTTATTCCCATAGCCACAGAGTTTGTGATCACTACTTTATTTTGCATGAAATATGTCTGTGTCTTGAATTAGGCTACTGTAGTGGATATACAATAGGAATTGGGATTCCAGAGTAGTTTGCTGCCTCAGAGGAAATAGATGGCTCTAAGGCTGATCAAGCTATTGTGGGAGATAAGGTGAGATAAGGTCCCTGGGTAGCAAAAAAAATGGTGGTAGCAGAACTGGTTTTGAATCCATATCCCCAGGATAATTTCTAGCATCACACCTCAAACAAGTACACTTGATTACAGGGCTGCCTGTTGTTTACTTTTTGGCTTTTGTTTTTGGGGTGTTTTTTTCTGGGTTTTCTTTTTCTCGAGGAACGCTGCCAGGTTCTGAACACGCTGACAAAAATATAGGCTAGGACTGCTAGCCATACACCAGACTCCCCACAGCCTGAGGACCTTGACCTTTGTGCTCTGTCCTGCTCCAGTGGCTTTGGATAGTCTTTGCCACAAACTATGCCTTATATACATAGCAACCTAAAGATCCATGCCATCCCTTTTCTCTCACCTCCCTTCACCCCTCTAGTTTACCATTATTGTTGCAAAAATCTCATGCACACAAAGAAGAATCAACCAGTGTTTTTCCTAATCAGAACTGCTTGAATTAAAATGGGGAAAAAAGTCAACAAAATTAAATGAGTTGGCACTAGTTTGCAGCTTACAACTATAGTAATATTATATGCTAATACTTAATCAAAAAATCATTAATTGTGTATGGGATCTCTGCTAATACTTCAAAAACTTAAAAACTGGGATTGATCTTTAGCCTGAAGTGGTACAGTAACATCCTTCTTCTCAGAACAGAAGGATTATTTTTTGGCCCTCCATAGGCTGCTGTTGTTAGGCTGAAAGAGCGAGGCACAGTTCAACAGGACAAACACTACCACAGTTGTCTTAGAAGGAAATGGCATCCCTGGAGTATCGTCAAGAAAGAGCAGAAGACAGAATCTTCTAAAGAAGGCTGATACCAGTGTCACAACTGGTACAAAGGACAATCTCCTGAGGATATATATACCATAGTCATCAATTTGTACAGTACCTGAACTGATCCTTGTGATCACTGAAGCTGCCAGTGAATGGGTCCATGAAACAGGGTATCAGGAGTCAGGTTGTCAAGTGGAAAGGATGATGTGATGATTCCGCAGACCTGAACTGTGCACCTGGGACTGACATCATGCACCTGGCAGCCTGCATGAGTGACTTCCAGCAGTTGTACATACTCCTGAGACAGATACATGCAGACTCTGCTCAAGAACTGTGGAGGTTATATACAAAGATGACCAGAGCAGTTGCAGGCCACACAGTGAAGCTTTTGTCCTAACTGGTGCCATGTGACACCCATTCTTAATGAAGAACTGTGCTATCACTAAAAATGCTGTGGTGAGAGGGCAAAGTATATAAGTAGAACTGAGCAGCAGTACCCATGCATTTGAGGAAAGCACATGAAACGAGTTTGAAAAACATCTATGTACTGTCCTTAGAGGAACTCGGGACCGTCCAGCCTCTGAATAACCACAGTATGCCTGCTCTCAGTGCTGGCTGTCACACTGACCTTGACTACATCCCACACCGGATCAAGATAACATAAGCAATGTTATCAGTGGCCACCATTTCTACCAAGAATGAACTTCTTGCAAAGTGTCCAGTTCAGCCTTTTGCAACTCTGCTTCCACATGTGCCCTCCTCTGTTGTGTGTGGTCCATCATGGGATGAAGGAAACATGTCCCTAGAGGAAAGAGTCTTGCTTGACCTAGTTGCATACAGCAGCTGCTCAGCTGCTGTCAAGCATAGATTCACACAGCTGTTGCCACTTACCAAGAAGATGAAAATGGTGTACCGGGCTTGAAGAAGTGAGATGTAGATGATTAGATGCTATCTATGAAACATTGCCTGATTTCACAGATAGAAATCTAGACCCCTTACGGAAGTGTCATGCAAATACCCCTACAACACAACAGTATGGATTTCCCACAGCAAAGAAGCCAGACTCATTGCTTTGTCACACCTGACAGTGGAATTTGAAATGGGAGGTTGCGGGCATATGGGAACAACTGTCATGTGCTGATTCAGCTGTGCCCATCTAAAATGCGGTTATGCACCTAGGTACTACATGGATCAAATTTGCACTGCCAGATGATCCAGGAATGTGTGGAGCACAGGTCCATAAGCCAAGAACTCTGCAGCTGTGGACAGACATCCTCTCCTGTGTCATTGAAGTGGGTGTCTGCTCCCACTTTTTCTTCATCACCCTGACCCTAAACTTACTACCTGTCCTGACAACAAGGCTGTGCCTATGAGTGTTGGCTAATCTCTTTCAGACAAAATGAAGCAATGAGGCAGCTTATCTTAAACCATTTCAATACTAGTGCTTAATCTTTGCTAACCCAGCTCATTTTAACTGTAACAAGTTATGGCAGGTTTACTTCAAAATGCCAAATAGAAAACTGAGTTATAGCTGATTGACAGACTTGTGCATCATCCTGATATCCTGGCTACTCCATTGGTAACCTCTGTCAGGGAGACAAGACAAAGCTTGCGAGATGCTGTAACACCTGAAGCCTCTTCAAGGAGAATCAGCAAAGGTGTGTGCCAGAGCCCTTAAGATGCTTATTGGTACAATTTCTTCCAAGGGTGACACTAATCTTTACACTAGACCAGGCCTACTGCCTTAGTTTAAAAAAAAAAACAAACAAAAAACAAAAGTTCCAAAATTTCAGCCTCTATCTTCATTCTTCTTCATATAAAAATCTGCATAGTGACATTACTTCTCAGAATGCAGCTACTGTCAAACATTCTCAACTAATTCTGAGAAGATGTCAAGACCCTCTCCATCTATGACTTCTAATATATACGCCATAAGACTTTTTGTATCATAGGAAGTTTATCTGAGCTATGCTGAACACAGAAAAAAATGCAAGCAATTTTCTGGTTTAACTGTTCTAATAAAGTAATTCAGACCATGGGAAAAAAATGTAAATTGCCTTTTAGACAAAGAAAGGGTGGAGAACAATATATCCTCCTGCTTCCCCATTATATAACCAATCCCTATTCTTAAGTGCACAAATAAAATAAGAGTAAATTGAAAAAAATCAAATAAATTACTCTGTATAGCTTCAAGACCTATACTATGTCTTGGCTGTAATAATATACATTATCATTAATGGCTGTCACTTTACAGTGCTCAAAGTCAGATTTGTTAATGTCATCTTCATTCCTTGACCTTTACTATCTGCATTGCTCACATGAAAGTAAGTCTGCTGTCACACTTCAAGAAACCATATAAGGTCAACTATGTGTCGCTCTTAAGTCATCTAAGGCTATTTTAGTGTATTTGCTTTATGACAAGATCACTGCAATTATCTACAATGATAGTTAGACTTCATGCTATATACAATTCAGATCTCAATTGTATTAGAAAATACTAGTGCCAGAGGACTAGTATACCAGTTTATCACCATGAATTCAATATCCATTTAACTGAGATGCAACAAAAGATAATTTCAGGTTCTGAAACAAATACCTATATTCTGGAGAAATGTATAAATGAAAAAATTATTATGTGCCCTCCAATTAAAATAGCTTGTCTGTTTTTCATTCTTGATGTACATTAGGATTTGCAGGATTTGGGGGAGTGATGGAGGTTAGGTCTTGTATAAGAGTTCAGAACTGAGAAAATAGTTTTACTGCTGAACATTTAAATCCCTACAGAGAGAGATTTGTGAGATACTGCAGTATATCAAAGAAATCTGCATTAGGAGTGTGTTGCTTCTTGTATTAAGAAAGCTGGCAGGAAAAAAATGCTCTGTTCAGCAACCATCACCATAAAATGATATAAATGCAACTACATTGCCAAGGGACCTCAATTGGCCAATTGAAGAAGGCAAGTACATTTTCTGCTTACAATATATAAAAGATCCTAAGCACTTACTTGAGTTTCCTCATTTTTCTGAGCTGTAATGGTTATTCTTTTTACTGTGGGTGGAGGATGTTTTTATTCCGTGGCTTTGCTGAGCTTTGCCATATCCTTTTTGACATCAGCAAAAAGGAAATAGAAGACACATCTGCCATGGCAGTGGACCATTGGAAAAGCCTTCATAGGAGCCATCAAGCAACTGCTTGCCCATTTACATAATCAAAAGAAGTTCAGTGTCATATAGCTAGTTAGTATCTCTGCTTTGCAAGTCAGAGTGCACAGTATCTTCAGCTCTTGCTACTACTCCTAAATAAAATGGTCAGGCTGAGCCAGCACTTCACCAAATTTTATCTGAACCATGAGATTAATTACTCCATCCTTTATTACACAATCACTGATCCAGACAGCTCCTATTTCTACTTCTGTGTTTCGAAATCATGAGCACATTGTGAATGCCATTGGATCACAACTCATCATCAGCGTCATTGGCAAAGGTCATAAACCATTTGATTGAAAGAATAAGTTATGGTAGAATGTCTTCTTTAAACATGTTGCATGGCTTTTTTTTTTCCCCTTCTCTGATCATGAAGAACTGAGAAGGTTAAATGTTGCTTCACTGTGAAAGGATTGCCTAGTTATTTAAGTTCTAAAGCAGCTGGAGCTATAAACCACTAGAAATGGTATTCTAAGATTACCTATGCATATGCATATCACAGAGTTCCTATATCCACATTACTGGCAAGATTTTGTCAAAGCAGAGAATGTTCAGGAAAAAAGGCAACATGATTAAATGCTAATTTACTAAGAAAGATCTTAAAAGTCTAGTCTGGCTCATTAGTAGTATAATAGTGACATTACAGCAGTTTGAGAATACTGAGTGGAATATATATTATTAAGGGTTTATAGAATAAAACTAACAAAAACAATACATAGAATTAATAACCAGAAAGGAAACAGGGGAAGACCAACCCATTGCTGTGTGGGCATTTTAGGAACTGAATCACTGGCACTTTTATGCCACTCCCAGTAACAGATGAGTGTATCGAGCCCTTAGGAGCATTCTACAGAAGGCCTGATACTCTCTGCTGTGGAAAGCAGACAGTTCGATGGCAGGGAACACCAACTGCTTTTCTACCTCTTTAATGCCTGGTAACTTTCCCTCCACTTCTGCTGTGGGAAGAACTTTTGGCAACAAAAGGTATTATGTATAAAACATAAGTTTGTATAAAATAAATTATAGGCAATTATATACTTCCCTGGAAATAATTAATTAAGCTTTCTGTAGTGAAAAGCTTTGAAAGCACATAAAGCACACACTTTTACAGAAAATGTGTATTTTCTCTGAGGAAACAGAAACTACTATACATTTATGAATGTTTATGAATAAATAATTGTCATTATTTATTTTTGTTTTCACAATGATGCCTTATTCTAGGACAGTTTCTTTTTTTGTGCATTATTTGTGCATAAGAGCTGAGCTCCAGATAAAAGAAAAAAGAGTTTTTACAACTGCATTAACTTTTCATTCTCCTTCCATTGGCTTACTGCTTTCATTTTTCAACCCAGTTCTCTGAAGGTTTTCCTGCAGTCAGCTTGTTAATTTTGAAACTGTAATCTTTCCAGCAAACTTACCTTTCTCACCCATAGGTGTATACTGCTCACTACCTATTGATTTAGGAAACCAGCACATAGCAGGACAAATGCTTCATGAGGATCCTGAGTGATTCCTGTGCATGTCTTATTCCCGAGTCACAGAGAATGACACATACATGATATGGGGATGATACGGAGTTACTGACAGCTGCAGCCACCTGTGCCAGGTCTCTAGAAATCCCACCTGCATGTCCAGCCTGTTTCACAAAAAAGCTGCAGGAGCTGTTATTAGTCAACGCATGGAAAACAACTTAGGCAACTATATAGTATTAGTATTATTTATTCATGCCTAGATTCCCCAGCTAAAGGCCAGACTACATGTTGCCAACAGTTATGTACACACAGTGGTAAAATAGCATCTGTACTGAAGAGTCTACAAGCAAGACACACCAAAAATAACAAGACAAGAAGATGCACATGCAGGGGCAACTTGCCTTTATCTGCAGAGTAAGACCAAGAAGACCGTAAGCCAGGTCAGTATTGTGGTTACTAGTTTAATATCTAAAATACAACTCACTGCCACCTCATTTTTATTATTTTTTTAACGTGCCATATTTAAATAATCTACTTAATAAAATACTTAGAAATGTATAAAGATTCATTTGCAATTATGTGCATAGCCAAGGCATTATATTTATTCAAAGACCATGATTATATGAGGCCTATATGTCAAAATTTAGATCTTTAATTCTTAACATAAACATGCATCTTCACATCTTCAAAGTCTAGATTACAATAAGTTTTTATCAGAGGGCATACCATTTTCTGTTCCTGTCATGGTTTAGACCCAGACAGGAGCTTAGCACCATGTAGCTGCTTGCTCACACACACTCCCTGCTGCACCTCTCTGGTGGGATGGGAAGGAGAAAAAGGCAAAACCCCATGGGTTGAGATAAAGAGAACTTAATAAAACCAACCAAAAGAAGAAGTAACAACAAGTAACAATAATAATAACAATAATAATAATAGTAATGAAACAATGCATAAAGTGAGTAATATAGAATGAACCAGACCTAAGGCTGCATGCCAGTCCTGGTTCTGTGCCAGGACTCCAGGGTGCTGCCCAGATCACCCCCTGCTCTTATATAGCAGGCGGGATATCAGTATGATATCAAATATCCCATTGGCTGTACTGGCTGTGGTCCACTCCCAGATATGGATGAAAATTAACCCTATCCCAGCTGAATCCAGGACAGCTCCCAAATACTCTGAATGGGTATTTTGCATAGTAAACACAATATGATTTTGATGTGCATAGATTAATCCAACTTCATAATATTTTCCTCCTATCAAAACACATTCTTTATTTTCCTGGGGAATACAATAAAATTCTGCACACAGCAGCCCAGTTCATCTCTATCAGACACCAGCTGATTCAGTCAAAAAGCAAGAGATTGTATGTCAAGTGTTTATTTTTGTAATGCTGCATGAAGAGCTCCATGATTGCTATTTTCAGGAACATTTCACTCTGGGCAATAGAGTAGGTTCTCTATTTATCAAGAGAGCACACGGAACTTCCACTTTCAGACATCAGGCTCATTTGGGCTAGAATATAGAATGAGAATTTCTGTAGAGTACAGTGGAAGCAACTCTAGCCACCATCACTACTAGGTGTGTCCTGTCCTGATGCTGCCATTTCTCCTGGATGACTGATCTGAGCCCTTTGGCCTTCCAGAGCTCCCACTTCTGACTTCTGGAACTGCCAGATCTCCTTTGCAGGCTCTCCCATCTCCTCGCTATTGTCTATGACTCTTCATAAACATGAATTGGCTTTGCTTCTCTCTAAGTTATAATTACACGCCAAACCTTCTTTGTTTCAACAGAAGACTGCAGAGAAACTCAGACCCCTTTCAGACTTGAAATATTATAGGAAGTGTCTGAAGTCCCATGCCATTTATGATTACTTGAATAAAGGTTAGAAAAGTAACTTATAATTCATCATAAAAATGTGATGTCCTTTTGTAATGGCTCTCTATCAGGTGCCACCAAGCTGCTCTCTCAGTCCCCCTCCTTAGCAGGACAGGGAGAGAAAATAAGATGAAAAACTCATGGGTTGAAATAAAGACAGTTTAAGAAAGAAAACCAAATACCATGCAGAAACAAAGAAAAACAAAAAGATTTATTCTTTACTTCCCATCAGCAGGCAATGTCCAGCCATTTCCTGAGTAGTAGCACCTCAGAATACACAATGGTTGCTTCAGAAAACAAACACCTTAATAACAAATGCCAGTCCTTCCCTCCTCCTCTTTTATTTTAGATTTTGTTGCTGAGCATGATGTCAAATGGTATGGGATATTCCTTTGGTCAGTTTGGGTCAGCTATCCTGGCTATGTCCCTTCCCAACCTCTTGCCCATCCCCAGCCTACTGGCTGCCAGAGTGAGATTGGAGAGACAGCCCTGATGCTGCATAAGTAGCACTTATAACACTGGTGTGTTATCAACAGTTTTCTAGCTACAGTTACAAAGCACAACACTATGAGGGCCTCTGTGGGGAGAGGTAACTCCATCTCGACAGACCCAATGCACCTTTGTGGCTGCATACATTCAAAAACCAATTCTGATTTTATTAAATGTCAGGCTGTTCAATCTGCTGAAGTTGATTCATTCTACAGACAGATTGCAAATATATATTTTAAATATGGGCCCGGGAAGTTCCTGGGCTTTGTTTCCAGATTTGATAGGCAGGTAATTTGTTCTCTGATTGACTTGACATGCCAGTACTTCCAAAACCTTAACGTAATGTCTCCACAATGAGGCAATTCTGTATTCTACTTTCCAGTAACTTTTGCAGTGATCAAATGATTGTTTGAAAGAATCTCAAAAACTGTATAGTAGTGGGAACAAATATAGTCAAAATATTAATTTACATTTTTGAATGCTTACGGAAATTTTTTGCTTTTCCTTTTTTAATTCTAATGGCCAGTATAACAAGAAATGTTGATACAATTATTGAGTGGACATTTCTGTGTAAAGCACCACAAGCTTAAGGCGAAGACTACTTCAGTATTAAAACTACGAGATCAAAGTTAATAATACTTTATTTAGTTGTGATGACAATTCTGTTAATTAAGCAATTTCAAAGGTATGCAACTTTAGCTATTGCAATTGCTTCCTTTGTAATTACTGACTTTTCAAAGAGCTTGGGTTGTCTCTGCAGATCCTTTCAACTGACCACTGTGTGGTCATAACAAGATGAGTGGGATGCTGGTCTCCTGAGATCAGACATACCATATTAGTTAATCCAGTCTACTGCTACTATAAACCAGTCAGTTAGGCACAATATAAAATAATTACTTTTCTCAGTTGCTGTCTTTTATAGCAAATATATTGGGTTGCTAAGAGCAGATGATGGATGAACAGTGCCTTTATTGTGTCATTGGTATGTCTTGTATTTACTAAACTGATTCTCCAATGATTGTTTATAATTTATGATAGAACAATTTTTAAATTTTTATTATTTTTTTTATTTCCAGAGGAGAAAATAAACTGTGGAGGGGAAACATATTATTATTATTATGGTTTTAGAAAAAAAAACTAGTAGAGAAATAGTCTGAGTTATGCAACACCAGATAGGAAGAAGTTATTTTATCACTACTTGGGAATAAATGGTCACTCAAAAGGGCACAATCTGGAATGTTTTCTCACAATTCCAGCTTGATCTAGTAGGACAATGTTTGGCAGAGTTCAGCTGCCTTCATAGCAAAATGTCTCTACACAAATATTACTCATTACAAATTAAAAACAGCAATGGAAAAAGCTACAAATATAAAGAAAGAAGACAAAATTCTGTTTGGCTTTGAACAAAAAGAAGAAAAACTATTTTTTTTAAGCTTTTCAAGAAGAATTATAAATGGATGATCTTATTACAAATTAATATGCAAAAATAAAATTATATGGATTAATCTAGTAGAAGAAAATACACTGCAGTTACCCACAGGAATAATAAAAATATTGATTCTATATTACTATCTCAAACATAATAAAAATACTTATTATATTATGATCTTATAACAATATAAATAAGCGAAAATTATATCAGCAACAGTGGTCTATGAAAACATATTTCAATTTGTTCTCCAAAATAATTGCTATATTTGTATTTACTAAGTACTTTTTTGCATTTAAAAAAAACAAAAACAAATGACTTGGCGAACAGTTCAGTGTCTCATTGCTTGTTTATATGGTTATATAATTAAATAAAAAAATGTGTATTTGTGGTTCTTGTTGTAGACAAGATACTTTTCAAAACATATTGCTACTTAAAGTAATTAAAAAAATTCTGAAAGATCTGATTTTGACCTTTTATCTGATTTTGTGAAATTTGGTTCAGTATTTTTTGCTCACAAGGATTTAGAGAAATGATAGGGGTGACAAGATTTCTTATAAATGCATCACAGATTTTAGCACAAATCATGAACTATTTTACTCATTTTTCCTTATGTCTTAATCTCCCCTTTAAAAGCATACAATGATCAATGAAGAAGAAAAGTAATAAAAAGTGCTTTCTTTTACTTTGCAACTCCCACATCCCAACGTGGAGACCAATACGTCATTCCCTTTAGTGCTATCTGTCAGGTCCAAACCACAGGACACACTTCACAGTTCTGCTGAAAATATGCAGAAGCTCTGCATCTGTATCCATGACTGTTCTCTGCTGTCTTTGAGGCCTTAGAGTTCACTGAAGCCTACTGCAAGCTTTCTACTAATTCTGAAGGCCAATAAAGTGAGATTTCAGTTTCCTTTCCTCATGTATCTCTCAAAGTATGCTGTTCCCACGCACCTCTGGAAATACCTCTCTTGACTCAGATGCTAACTACTCTCCATCTGAAACCTCCTTCCCCATCAACACAACCACCTTCCTGGTCTGAAGCATAAACCTACTTTATTCTTGATGCCCAAATTCATGAACAGCTTCAGAGCAAGACCCTTAACTTGTCAGAGTTTCTGTACTATGGATTCATTCTCCTGCTTTAAGTCTGGCAGCACAGCCTGTTTCTCCAGCCCCAGCTGCAATGTACTTGCAACAGAACCTGTTAATTTAATGACCGAAAACTTGCTAACAATGTTCCACTTTTTCCAGTGCTACTTGGGATCAGACTCACTCACACAAGCACCATAAGGAAGAGTAAAAGCAAGGCAGAGAGATGGGAGTCCAAGTATCTGCAGCAGACAAGACACCTTATCTCAAGAAGGTCTACTGAAATGTCATAGGCAATTACTGTAAAAAATGAGCAGCACATGTGCTAACAAGGATTGCCTAGACGTTTTCATGTGAGGGAAATATTCCATCCCTTTTTTCATGCCAGATGGAATAAAAATCACTGAATGATGGAGAAGTGCACTATCTTATGGCAGGTGTCATCATAGTTCTTCAGGAGATGACAGATTTGAACAGGAAATCACAAAGGAATGTATTTGTGTGACTTTGTCAGGCACCAGATATAAGACTTTGAATATGATGACAAAATGCGTCTTATTTGCAGGAGTCTTTAACAGCCAGGATTTGTTTGGTTTTTGGTTTGTTTTGTGGGGTTTTTTTACAAAAATTGGAAATAATAGCTTGGGAAAGCACCATAACTGATTGATCAAATCAGTAATATGGTCTCTAAACAAACACGGCAGCCACATCTCCTGTGGAATACATGAGCCATAAGGAGTCCGTAAGGCACTGAAGAATTCCCACCACTGGAGCATGGTGCTGGGTTTCCACATGTGCTTCCTTCTCTCCCATGAGCTGTCCCCCAGGGCAGAGAGGGAGCCTATTGGTGTTCTCTGCTGTCCTTGCTCCCAGCAGCGCTGCAGAGCACTCCTCTTGTACAGCCTCATGTATGACTTTTGGCTTTGTGACATCTCAGATGTTTCTCACCCCTAGCAGTAATCCAAAACTGGAAGTAACATAATGACACCTTTCCCCCCACAACTTTCTGTGATATGTCTCTTTGACTTGTGCTAAGATATATAACCCACAGCATCTGGGTTTTACTCTTACATCTTCTCAGCTTTCAGATATGTGTCTGGTTACAGTAAACCACTTGCTTATCTAAAAACTCTACATTAGAAGCTCACAGATGGGAAAGACTTTGCTAGCTGTAACCCTGCACTATAAAACAACAATTAACCTATCTTCAGAGGAAATTATTTTTAGAATTTATTCCAGACATGTTTAGTCTGCTTGAAATATGTTTGCACTGTCCCTGTCTTCAAAAAACATGATGTAAATATTTATTGCAGATTCCTGATTGTAGGGTTTTTGCTCTGATTGCAAGTGTGACATTTTAAATCATACCGTTACATCTTCTCATATTTAGGGAAGGGAATTAGTATAATTTCTTGACATATTTATCTCTTTCAGACTGAACTAGTTAGAGATACATTTATAAATCACAGACATTTGCAATTAACATAATTTATTACAATAATCATGTATGATATTACTGATATTAATCAAAAAGAAAACTAATATTGACCATTTCCATTCCTAAGAACACCATTTCTTTATTAATTTGTTTCATATAGTTGTTGACATCAATGTGTATTTTTACAATGATTGGTAATATACAGATCATGTTAATAAATAATCAGCAAAAAATATCTCTCGGGATCCGCCTACTAATGTGGAGCAGCATGGGGACTGATTGCATTGTAGTCATCACCCCCCCAAACCCTGCTTATGCTATAGAAGCCTTACAATATCTTTGAAAATATGACGTATTTCAATGGTGTATATCTATCCTCAGTGCAAATACACATACACATAGCCACTACCTCTAGGCATGTGATGTTATAAAAATGGAACTCAAAGTTCTTTGCATTAGTATAGGGAATCATAACCAAACTGGTCATATATGTTCTTATGTAGCAATTTCCTCCCCCTGGAAAATGCCAGTTCAGTGAAGTCAAACCAGTTCTCAGATTTCTTGCTCATTTTCTGTTCACCCACCTACCTTCTTATTAGTAACTTGGAAAGTTCTCAAAAGGCAAAATTATTCTGGCAAACCAAAGTGACTTGAAAAACTACAAGTCCTCAATGATCTGGGCTCTGTCCCCAAGGTTTTTGTATGAGGTCCTCAGAAATTTATAAAATGAGGAGTCCAGTCTTCATGAGTTCCCAAGGACCCTGTACCTTGGGGAACTAGATATTTCCCTGTCAAAGCAAGGATGTTGGAACTTCACAATTATTCCACAAGAAAAAAAAAAAAAAGTCCACTATGTAATTATTCACTTCATTTATTGCTCTTAATTAAAAAAAATAATCTTACTTCCTTTCATCTGTTAAAAGACATGCAGAGTTGCAGTGCCTGTCCCTTTTAGTTTATTATAAGCTCCATTCAAAGTTTTTGGGTATGCACTCATATTGGTGGACTTTGGACCTAACCTGTACTTTGTCATGCTATGTTCATTAACCATGACACATATGGAATATGTTAGGATTATTAATTGATAAAGAAAGAATCAGTAGAGCATTAACATGATACCATTATATGTGCATGAAAATCCCATAATCTAGTGGATATGAAACTAAAGTAGTAATCAGTAGACACATGCTTTCCTCTCAGTTCTCCAATAAGCACTCTGGATCATCTTCAGCAAACCACTTCATTTCCTAGTGCCCTATTATCCTCCCACCATCTTTCTCCTGACTTTCATATCAGGGGAAATAATGTCTCCTGCTCCCTGCTGTGACTGGCACATGGGTTTCTGGGCCTCAGTCAGTAAAAGGTGTTAAATTGAATTTTTCTTCATTTCTTTACAGAAGTTTACTGTATTATTCACAAGTGAGAATGCTACGATACCTCCCAGCTGACTTTGCAGTAGTTAAACCTTTTAAAAAGAACACCTGCAGCCTCTCGTATAGCACCGTCACTGTAATATCTGTGACCAGTGCACTGTTAAAAAATAAATAGGTTACTTCAGATTTCTTGAAAGGGACCAGAAAGGCAACTTTAGCGGTAGAAGTCTTCTGTATGAAATCTTTATGTTAGCTAAAGCTCAGTCAGCTCCAGCAGATGCTACCCCACAAATATTTCCCAGGCCTGACCTCTGTGGAGCCAGAGTAATTATCTCCATGTTCATTCCCTTCTTGTGCTCTGCTACCACTGCCAACAAGGGGGTCAGTTACTGCAAGATGTTATGGTGGTTTCTGCAGTGCAGACGCTTGTCTGGTAGAAACAAGCAGTACACTATTGGCACAGAGGGAAATGCCAAATTGCCTCAAATTGCTGCGTACAGCCACACCCTTGTGTAAACATGGATTCAGGTTCAGAGCCTCTTGGATACAGTAGTGCTTGGTCCATGAAATGCATTCTGTATTCAATTCCTTCATGCTCAACAATGGCTTATTATGGCTCAAATATTTCTCTTGCTTAGTAAGAATTAAACATTAAAAAATCATTGCTGTTGCTATGGAAAAAAAAATAATTCATGTACTGTAAAAGTAGTATTTTTCACAAGCATGTATAATTGTTGGCTAGAGAGCAGCTTCTGATTAGTATTCCACTCCTGCTTTAGCTTTTCACCCAAGTTTTTGGGAGTGTCATTAACCTACTATATAATTTGCTTCTTTGTTCATTTAGTTCAATCACTCAGTTTACTGTCTTGTGGAATTTAGTCATTTTAGTATAACATTTTCCTGATAAATGTAATTTAAAAACACCCCGAGTGACAAGGCACATGAAAATTTAGAAACGCACGAGAAGTAAATACAAGACAAGACTTAACCCTGTTGTCAACTCATCAGTTCTACACAGTAATCCACTATTCTTACTACACTTCCAAATGGGGTAGGAATAAATGAGATAAATGAAACAATGAAACAGTGAAACAATGTCAGAAAGAGATTCTTCCAAAGACATGAAAATAGATGGAGAACAATGTAACTGAGTTGATTCATTTACAGTGAGTTTAGTTCTGCCTTTCTGATTCCACTGGAAACTAATACATATATTTTGGAACTATCATTTTTAAATAATACATCCTTGTTCTTCAGTTTTGCACCTGCATTTAAAGGAGAAGATTATGGAGAAGACTATGAACTCACATGTGTCTTTCCACAGTGAAGTTGCAATTCAAGTATGAGCATAATCACTCCCTTGTATTCAGAATCACAGAGCCATAAAAGGGTTGAGGCTGGAAGGACCCTCTGGAGGTCATCTAGTCCAATCCCCTTGTTCAGCAGGACCACCTAGAGCCTGTTGCCCCTGACCATGTCCGAGCAGTTTTTGAACTTCTCCAGGAGTGAAGACACCACAGCCTCCCTGGGTAACTTGTTCCAGTGCTTGGTCACTCTCATAGTAAAAAAGTGTTTCCTGATGTTCAGACAGAGCCTCCTGTGTTTCAATTTGCGCCTACTGCCTCTTATTCTGTCACCACTCACCACTGAAAGGAGCCTGGCTCCATATTCTTTACAGTCTCCATTCAGGTATTTACATACCATAGGATTCCTCTCTTGAGCCTTCTCCAGGTTAAACAGTCCCAGGTCTCACAGTCTTTCCTCATAGAAGAGATGGTCCTGTTCCATAATCAACTTTGTGGCCCTTTGTTGAACTATATCCAGTATGTCCAGTATGTATTTAAAATTGCTATTTATTAATAAGTGCATCAGTTATTACAAAACTTTAAATATTTTTGTCAAAATCTGTTTAATAATTAACAATCTGTCCAAGCACTGTTCCAAACTTTCTCATGAGTTCAGAGTTGTGTATTGCTCAGATGAGGTATATCTAAGCCCCTCTTGCTGACTGATGCAGTTGGAGAACTCCAGGCCCTTGGGAGGGGAAGACAAGGTACTGATGATCTCCAGCACCTTAGCATGGATCCACTTTCCTGTTCATGGAGCCTAGAAAGGTGGGACACGAGATAGGCTCAACTCACTATACCAGAGGGTATCTCAAATTTAGTTCTGTATTTTAGTCACAGGCTTAAGACTAGACTCTAGATCATTTTGATTGCATCTATCCTGTTTTTATAAGGTATACTCTTTGGACTGGGTTTAGAACATGTGGGATATTAAAGGGGAAACTTATATGCTGCTCATATCACTTTCACATATTGTCAAACTAAGAAATGCCATGTAATCATGCTGTCCAGACAAGACAGTCAATGTCCACCCTGGAAGGGCTTCTACATTTGCAGACACATGGGATTTGCAAACATTGATATGCAGAGACAGATCTTGAGAGCATATCACATTTTAGGACACCTGTGGGATTAGCCAGCCCATGGGACTAGTTCAAGTCCTTGAGCGCAAGCTACAGTCAAAGTACAAGCAATTATGTGCATCAAAATTGTTCTAGTCCTGAGAGTCCTGACACTTCATTCCCCTCATGAAGTATATTTAAAGTCAATGTTTTTCATGTAACAAAAATTCACTAAAGGACATGGAAATTCTTTGGCCATCATCCCTCCCTGCCCTCAGCACAACACCTGGTACAATGTGAACTTCCTTTTCAAATAGCTGTTCTGACCTCTGCTTTCCCTCATCTCTCAGTTCTCTTTACATCATGACCGAATTTGCCCTTCTGTCTCCATTTGTTAGGCTCTAGAACTTCCATGAGCAGATTCTTTAATAGCATTATTAGATATAGAGAATATAGAATTTGGCCTCATCATACAGCAGAGGGAATAAACCAGTCAGATTTTGCTTAATGATCTCAAGGAATAGTTTTCAAACCCACTGACAGTAAATACTATCTCCTCATTAAATCCCGTAAGTTCTGGATTAGGCATTGGGTGTTTAAGATTACTCAGCGTGATCTTTATGGTATTTAAATAGATTGAGAAACTTTTAAGAATCTGCTAGTCTTTAGCTTTGTTTATTCCTAGCTAAATACTTTACACACTAAAAGATAGCCTGATCCCTTTCTCACGCCAGATTAATCTGAATACTAGTGGTCTGTGAGTTGGGCCAGGGTTTCATGTAAAGTGTATCGTTAACAGCATGCACTGCTAAACTTGCTTCCAATCTTCTTTTTAAACAGCATGCAAGTCTACATAGTGAAAAACTACAAAACTGTATCAAATTTATCCATAAGGTCACGTACAGCTTTCCCATAATAAATAAACTTGCATCTAAGAACAGGCACTCATTTTTATAGTTGTCTGTATATAATTTCAGACTGCTGATACGGTGCAGCCTGCCAGTATTCCTGCAGACACAGAGTCAGCACAAAGTCTAATAGCATCAGCAATCGATGATATCTATAGGTATGTGTAAAACAGAGTGGGAGAGAAACACTGTGGTTGGATTTGTGTTTGAGTTTTTTTAACCAAATAGTTGTTGTCAGGTCTTTAACCATTTCTGAGCTGTTTAAGGCATTTTCTCTACATCTTTTTCCACTATGATTTAAATTGACAAAATATCAAATGTTTGTGCTGCTGCCGATCAGTCATACTAAGGCAATAGACAAAGAAGCAATCCCTTTACATACAGATATTTTCTTTCATGATTTGTAGAGAATTTAATTTATTTTCATTTGGGAAAAAATTTTGGGTTTGTTTTTTTGTTTTGTTATGGGTTTCTTTTTATGTTGTTGTTTTGTGGGGTTTTTTTTGTTTTTTGGGGTTTTTTTGTTAGTTTTTTAATAAATCTATATATAAAGTTTTGTTTGATCATCTCCAGAATCACACTTGAGAATTTTAGTACCTCTGTTTTTATGTGTGGCATAGTTCATTGTGTATGATCCAACTCAGTTATTCAAGGGATGAGTTTAATTCCATGTAAAGGGCATTGAGATTCCTCAGCATATATGTTCAGTTCTTAGAGATGCACAGAAAAAAATACAGTGGTAGTTTAATTAAAAAAAAATAAATATCTAAAAATGTTCATTAATTTAAATAAATATTTCATAGGTACAATATCCAATCTGCTCTAAATGATCAGAAGAATGTTGAAAATATAGACAGAAGCATTTCTAAAATTGGGTATTATACTAAAATCAAGACAGATTTATTACAAGTAAATTAAATGTTTCCTTTTATCAATATGAATCATATTGATAATACTTTTAAAAAAAATACCAGAAGAGTTTCTGTTAATTAACACAGAGGAAATAAAATATTTTTGATTCCATGTTAAACAAAAGAGCAACTGTCTTCTTTACTGCAAAACCATAGGGAACAAAACATGTAATCCAGATTAGTTTGTAATTGGTAGCAAATGTTGTCTCAATGTCTCCATTCTCTTACTGGAGAGGAGCAAACCACCCTCTCTGAAATTACAAATTGCTGAGAGTATCAGACCACATCAACATAGGAAGAATAAATTAAATATAAACAATACTCACACTCACCAAGTATGTAAATGGTAACCATAAAGGAGAGGTAGAATTTTTCAGAACATTAAGAGACAGAGGGTACCATCCTTCAAAATCCATACCTGAAAGGAAGCAAGAGAAAATTGTGGAATGTATTAAACTACCACTAAATCAGGAAAAAGTCATAAATGCCAAAATGGCATGGGGGTAAAACTCTCAATAATACTTATGTACAATAGAGATTATGATCACTTGATTTGGTTTTGTACCAGTGTCTGGCATTACACTTGCTGCTCCTTTAGCTTCTCTCATAGCAGCCTGTTATGCTTTCTTCATCTCATTTGCTCATAAACAACCAGGCAGTAATTAATTTAACACTCACTATATGTCAGTCACTGTTACTATATATGTAACAAGTTCTCCAGAGAGGTTGTGGAGCCTCCATCCCTGCAGATATTCAGAAGATGTCTGGACATGGCCCTGAGCAACCAACCATAAGTGACCCCACTTCAGGAGGGAGATTGGACGAGATGACCTCCAGAAGTCCCTGACAACCTCAACCATTCTGTAACATCATGTTAGCACAGAAGTTGGCATGGTAAACAAAACTCTGTAACACCACAATTAAAGGAAAAGAAGCTTTCCTATATGCTACGAAATGTACAGTTTCAGGTTTCAGACATCAGAGGATTTTACTATTTGTTTTAATCTTTCATTGCTCTATCAATGACAGAATATATCTACAAGCTCATAATATTTCTTGTCATCTTCTTTAAGTTAATATAATACTCAAAAACATGCAGCAGTGATAGTCCAAGGAAATCAAACCCGCTCTCCATATAAGGGTACATTGGAAACAGCAGTGTGAGCTACTTAAACAAGACAAGATCATTAATTTTCAGAGCCAGTTTGACTCAGATTCTAAAAAGCAGAGCTTCTCCCCAGAGTATGGAAGAAATTGTGGTAAAAATCATACTTCTGCTGAGGACAAGATTTGGGGCTAAAAAAGTCTATATTTAGGAAAGATCCTTTTTTCTTTGGAGAGGATTAGTTTTATTTTAAATTACCTGAAACACGTCTTACTTGTCAAGTGTAGTTATGATAAGATTCTGGTCACATATAGGCTCTTTTCTGAAAGAAACTACCTGAAATCACCAACTCAAATCAGAAATGAAGAACTCTTCAGTGGTAGCACCTTGAATACTTCTCCCACAGTCTAGAAATAAAAGTCACTGTAGTCCTTTGTTGACACGGTGAACCATCTGGTATCTCTGCCTTGTAGGTCACAGTTTGAATTGCTCAGTCTGAATGTAAACAGACGCCAAAGTTAATCCAGTATTTTCCTTACCTTTTTGTATTTCACATTAATATCTGGACAATATGTTGCAGGACATTGTTCATTAGTCAACATGTTATTCTGCCATCATAAGCTGTAATCGCTTTCAGTTGTGTAGTGCATTTCTTGGAGACATTATTTGCCCTGGTGGATTCCTAATGCTCTCCCTGCATGTATTAATCTTTTCTAGCTCGTCTCCATCTGATTTTTCTGTCTGGCTTGATAAAAGTCTCAGCACAAACTGTATTTCTGGAAAATACAGTTAATTTGAATACTAAGATTCCCCACTTAATATTTAGGAATTATGACACAAAGCAAAAAGACAATCACAACAATTCACACAAGCTACAAGCAAGGCAGGAAGCATTTTCTGTCTGTATGGGGGCTGTCCATTGAGAATCTATGCACACAATTCAGGAGTGATCCGAGTGGTTTGTTAGATACACCAGATAATAAAGAACAGCTCATATATGACAACAACAGAAGAGAAATAAAATGAATTTTGGTTGGGAATAGGGCTTATTCCTTTGTAGAAATAGATTCTTTTTTCTCAAACTGCATTCATGAAATGAATAAAAAACCATCCAGGTTTGCTGAGAAGTATTTTAACTTTTCTAGATCAAACCTGGATGGCAAGATAAGAAACTGTATCTATTTCACAGACAAAAAAAATATATACCTCAACCATATGACTGCATAATATGGATCACCAGCCTACAGAAAAGAGTCAGACTGCTCTCCAGGAGACATCTGCAGACTCAGAATGGGAAGAAAGAGGTTTTCTAGAGGCTGTGAGTTCCATTTTGCACATGAAAGAGGGAAGATTCACATGCAGATCTTGAAGATTCATGCCATCTGAGTGGTGTTAATTTTTCTATATTCAAAAACCCCCATTTTCAGAGTTAGCTTCTTAAAGCATTTCTCAAGCCAGTTTGAATCAAGAGGAACACCCAAGATGGCATATAAACACTCCCACCGATTCAGCAATACCAGCAGAGTGATCAAATAGAGACTCATGTGACATTAGTTTTGTATTATATTGTATTGCATTGTACCATGTTGTATTGCATCATACTGCACTTCATTGCATTGCATCGCACCGCATTGCACTGCATTCAATTGTGTTACGTGTGTATTCTGCACAGACCTAATAAGAACGGATCTCTCAATAATGACTAGATGTCACATTAAATCCATTGACTTTGCTTTATGTCTATTACATCTCTTGTCTATAATTGATAAGCAATTGAAGAATGAAAACCACGAATTATGATTATTTTTACTTAAGGTCTGAGCCTTCAAGCACTGAAATCCATAGCAAAACCGTTCCTGATTACAGTCAGTGGAGGATTTGCACTATCACTGCATTAGCAGAAAGGGCTTTGATTCATTTCAGCAAAGTAAAGTAAATATACAAAAACCTTTCTCTGGCACTGAAGGCGGCTGGCAGACCATGGCCAAGAGACCAGCAACCTCTCCCAGCCCCCCCCAAGAAGATGGTTTCATGCAAACTGCCTGCTGTGAACAGTCTGACTAGCCCATGCAAATTTCAGTCCTGTGGCCAGGAATTGCTTAGAAAAATGTTATTTAGCTCAAGCCAAAACCATGCTGGGGACTGTACTGGCAACTTAATGATGTAGAAAACTTGAGTTCTAGGGCCTGGGAAAATTCCCTAGGACTGTTTAATATACTAGTGTGGCTGAAGCTTGAGACTTAGGGGCTTCCTTTTAGCCTTTTGCTCCTGTGGGAGAGCCAGATAAAGTCCCTGTTGAGAGCTTTAAGACAATATTGAGCTGTACAGCACTTAAATATCTGCTACAGCATCTGATGTCAAGAAACGAAGGAATTAAATTATCTTTACTGAACTGCCAAAACACAGATGTTTATAAAGTTACTTTAAAGTGATTGGCATTTTTCTCAGGGCTTCTGGATCATTTTTCAGAGGTACCTACTTACCTTCACTACATCTACAGGGTTTGGCATCCCTGCACAGTGTGGCACCTGATCTGCTTGTCGCTGTCTTAAGTAGGAACACCACAGCAACAAGGCACTTTGCCTAGGGACTACGAATGTTGATCAGAGTCAGCAATGCTACATAAACTGTGATTTGGAAGACTCACAGTCCAGCACACCACTCCCCAGCACTTAGCAAAATGTGCTAGCCTGCCAGTACTGGGAACACTGCCCTTCCAACAGAAGCAGCAGGGATTCTTCCTAGGACTGCCTTGGGACTGGACTGTTCAGGGTCTTTTTGAGAGTCCATCACAGTACACACCCTTCCTGCAACCTTGTTACTCAAGGGAACAGTTTAGCTTTCAATTACTTACAATAGTATAAACACAATGAGTCGCACACAGACCCAAAATAAAAGTCACTCATAGTCCTTCCTCAGAGATACATTCTCTGCAAACTATCTCATGCTGTCAAATGATAAACCCATGTTGAATGTGTTGTACCTGATAATGTAAGCTTCCAAACAGTTTTCTAATTTTGACTGTAAATGACTACAGAAAATAAACTTTAAAATAATTACTTTTTTTTTTTTTGCAGTCCAGAGTAGTGCCTAATTATACTCCAAGGAAGTAGTAAACTCTTCTATTGCTGATGAATGGTTGGCAACATCATTTATTTTAATGGATATACATTACTTTGAACTAAGTCTTTGCCATCTGTTCTGCTCCATAATTAGGAATGCAAAAAGAACATATTTCACAATTACATCACTAAAACATATAATGTAAGTGACTTAAATGCATATATATGTTCTCTGAACAATGTAGCATGCATCTGTGATGTTTTTGTCATGTTTCAGAAATAAATCAGGATAGATGGAACCTACTTAGTCATTACATGGTAATTTTCTTTACTGTCAACTTTTTTCACAAAATTCAGGACATTATAGCAGGAAGATTCTATTGGATAGGAACTTTAAGCAAAATAAAAGTATATGTGTATAAAATGGGAATACACTCGATAGTATCATTTTAATTTCAATGTCTTTAAAAAATAAACTAATCAATATGTAACTACATTTCTGTAACCATATGTTTTCTGCTGTTTAATGGACAGCTGTGAGATTTTGCTCTAATTTCTTGGGATTTATGTGAATGGAGAAACTGAACTAATAACTTATCTAGAATTAGTAATACGTTATAACTTAATGCAAGTAACAAATTCTGGGAAAAAAAATAACATGTTTGACTTACTAGCACCCTTGTATTTTTTATAGTATTTACACACTCCTCTGCCCAGAAGAAAAAAAGAAATAAAAAAAAGGAAGAAAGAATGATAAAGTAATTTATTTTTTTTTTTAATTTTCACTGTATCTTTCTGTATTATGATGTGATCTGGTCTTTGATCACACTGTAGTTATGTTGTGATGTCATCAGTGGAGTTACTTTTCATCCTCAGCAGAGGATAATCAAACATGGATTCTGCATTCAGCAAAAGTGTCATCAGTTGAACGGTATCAGGAAGGTGCTTATGGTTGGAGTTAATTTGGTAGAAATTTGGAAACTGTTTAACAGCTAATTTGAGTTTTCAGTAACAAGGCATAAAAAAGGAGACGATAGTAATTAGGTTGAAGCACTGCAGAGATATACGGGGGATTCTATGAAAGTTATGGAAATACTTTTTTCATTATATTCCAACTTTCTCGTGTCTTGTCCTGAGTCTTGTGAAGCCAAAGTGAATGCCCTCCTTCCTCCCATGAATTCTAAATGAGGGAAATGCCATCATATGTAAAGTGCCTTCCTAGTCCTGCTATATTCATTCTTCTATAAGTATTTATGCGGAAGGATACCCTGTGCTCCAATATTAAGAAGCATATTTCAGGTATCAAGTTTCTACCTAGCTCAGACAGAACAGCATATGGGAAATGTAACAATGTACACCCCAGAATAACTACTGCACCATGGTCATCGCATGAATCTTTCACACCAACGGAAAACAGTGGATGGGTCATGCTTTCCACTGCTGCACACTGCTTGTTATCTGTATATTGTAAAGTATCTTGTTCAGATTGTACCAGAGATTTTGGATAATTCCAAGAGGAATTCCATCTTATTGTTTCTGCTTGCATGCCGTTAGTGAAAGGTTTGTACTGCAAAAGAGACTCCATGAGAGCATAACCCCTGCTCTGGGAATTGCAAGGCTCGAGACTGTATCACAGGCTGAAGAGTGAAGCCTACTACAACTTACCACTGCTCTGTCACTGGATCAACCAAGACCCCTGTGTGAGGAACCAATAAACCTGTGATAATATATTGTAAAGACTTGTTCTAGGGTAGTCAAATCAAATCAAATATGAAGCAATAAATAAAAAGAAAAATTAAATCCAAAACACTTAAAGCTCTACTACAGAATGGGGAAAAAAGGGAAAAAACCAAACAAACAAACCAACCACCAACCCACAATCAAGGTTTCCTAGTCAGTAAGTCCTTTATCCTTTATCCTTTATTGAAAGCCAGAAACATCTGCTGCTGCTCTAAGTGGCACATTGGATATGTTGACCATTTCTGACTTCAGCAATCATTGTCAGTGCACCCAAAGAGTATTATCACCAAACTCAGGGACATATAGATAGTTTGGCTATTTGAAACAGGATCCAGAGGGCAAAATAATTTTCACAAGTGGTAGATTATTACCTTGAAAGCCTCAGATAAATCTTTGGTAGGCAATTTTTTATCTTTTTCAGGTAGTGCATCTGCAAGACATAGTATCTCCCCAGATGTCATGCTCTGACATTTTCTAAACAGACCAACAGCCTCAGTACTACACCTTTATGTTTTCCTCACCCACTGATACAAAAGCAAATATCTGTTAACAATCAGTTACACTGTGAAGCTGAAAGAGTAAAAACAAACAAAATGATGTCAGGCAATATCGTGTATAGGATAGCAGTTAGGAGGTCAGGAGATTTGGGTCCCCAGTTTAGTCTTTTTTATGGTTTGAAACAGCTATCCAAGGATTTCATTCACTCTTTACCTTTTGCCTCTATTCCTTTTTTCAGATGAGGGAGCAAAGTTGATCTCATTTGGCAAAAGGCACAGCTGAAAAGTGGAAGGACCCCTTCTTCATGTTGTATTAAGACTCATTCTGTTATTAGACATGAAGACCCATAAGATGGCCCCATGGTGTAAAGGCTGTTATATGTAGAAGCAGAGCTGCATTTTTCAGGGTCACTTGGTGTGCGACTTCCTATACCTCATAGTCTTACAGGATTAAGTTCCTCCTTTTCTCTGCTGTGAAGATCAAACCCTAAGTTCCTAAGTTTAGCAGCATGAAGAGACACGATTTTTTTTGCTTTGGGAGCTTGTAAAAATATTTGCCAGCAATTTTAAAATACTAACTATGGGTTCCTAAAATGTGAAAAATTGTTATTTGCACCTTTACCAAAGTCTCTGTGACAAACTAACAGTGTCTTCATCAGAGGAAGCAGATCATCTTGCTCACAACACCTGTATATCGGGGATGGATTTGGGCAGGGGGGACTGTCAGCCTTTAAATTTAGACACTCACTCAGTTGTATCTCTGAAATCACCCTACCTCCACTTCCATTTTTCTAGAACTTTTCTAGGATTTAGGCCTGCTGAACAATTAAGAGTTGGCCATAGGAAGAGTACTGTAACTCTTCATAGAGCCAGGTGACAGCAAGTTTTGTTCCAGTCACTTTTCCTGACACCATCAAAGATGTAGAGCAGAAGCTCTAATATTTCCACCCATTTTCAATACCTTTTGGTGTTCCAGTTACAGCAGGTATGCCCTACTGACCACTGTAGATGTGTTACATTCACACAGCAATAACAGTAATTGGATGTTGCAGTGGTTAACATGTGCTGCTCATGAAGGATTTAATACCTACTACAGTTCACCTCTTTAGTGAAAAGTTCACCTCTTTAGATTGAAAAAATTACTCCGCTTTGGTTTGAAATTATATTCTGTTTTTCAAGGCTGTGTTTCTACTTCTTGCTGAGATATTTCCTACAGAGCACTGTCAAAGGACATAATATTTAAGCAGAATAAATATGCAGTAATTTATCAATTCATAGAAATGTTGTTGCTAAGAGATTATTGTAAATCACATGTACTTCTTGCACATCTCAGCAGGGGACCTTGACAAGGTTCCAGGGCTGTTGCTGAAACACAGCACTCTAATTAAGGAAATTCTCAAGCTCTGAATATACCAGAGGTGATTTTGTTTGCTTTAAGGCAAACATTAAATTCTTATATTACAAGAAAAATGTTGATTAAATGAGAAACATTTAACTTCAGGGTTAAGAAGAAAATTCTACCTCACTTATTCAGAATGCAGGTCACAGTGAGTCTCAAAAAAAGCCTCTTGGAGATAGTGGTAGCACCAGTGAGCTCCAGATCACCCCTTCTGTTGTCAGTCAATGTTAATCTTGAACACTGGTTACAGAATACAGTAGTGAAAACTCTTACGTGCAACTGGCTAAACTTGTCAATGCAGCCTTTTAAAGCCTCCCTCCTGTTTCTCTTTCAAAAGTTAGTCTAATGATACTCTTAATTTTTCTAACACCAAAAGTAATTATTAAAACTGCTGAAAAACACAGGTATAGAGCATAAATTATCAAGCAGCATTCTTTGGTATGTGTTTCAAAGAAGACATCTAAACAACTTGTTACATAGGTTCTTTCTGACCCTTTAAGTTCACAGATTACTTTTTTTTACATCCCCTCCCCCCACATCATCTATGTGTTGCAGAATCACACATTAGTGCTTTAACTCACATCATCCTGGTTTGAGCCCATCGCTAATACCATCTCTCCATCTGTTCTGCTGTGCCTGAAACTGAATTATCAGGGTGGAGAACAGGTGAACAGGAGCAGCTGTAATGTACCATAGAACATGATAAAAAGAATGAAAAAATGACAAGTAATGCTGCAGTTATTATCTTCTGTGGTTCCAATCAAACACATTAGACAGGTCAAGAGCTAAAAGAAATAGCTTCCATACTCCTTTAGTGAATTCCATGGGTAAACTGTGGTAAATCCATATGGTTCAGACCCCAGTGAAGGCTGTGGTAACCATAAATGCACAGGAATTGAAGTCCTGTCTCTGCATGACTTCCTTCATGCCTGGTACCCATGAAAGAAGAGTACCACTCAACACCCAGTACCAGGGACTTCTGGCAGAAGGAGCTGGTTTGTAAAACCTTGCAATATCGCTTTCTCGCTCACCCAGTGAGCTGTACATCCCACAGGTGCTACCATGGAACTACACTGTAGGGATTGGAAGAAGTAACTTACATTTTACACATAATACGCACTGAAAGTGACAAAGTTTTCATGAAATTACTGGTACCAACAGACAGCCTGGGACACATTTAATGAATAATTCCATATTTCCACTTTCCAATCTGATGAATTTGAATTTTGTGCAGACTTTAAGCTTAAATTGCTAATTAAATCACTGACTGTTTAACTGATTTACTGTATCTGTTATCAAAGTTGGTTATGATTCCCCAGTCATTCATGAGAAAGTAACTAGGACATATATTTATGGATGTGCAAATAATTTGCTGTTCCTTTGTATCTTGACCTATGTGAAACCTCTGTAATTTTTAGATATGTACGTCTAAGCATCATTTAGTCCAGCCTGCTTGATTGTATCTACCCTACTGTGTGTCAATAGGATGTTTTTCTGTTAACCCCTCTCCTCTGAGTTCCTATCAAATATGTCACGCAAATTGATGAGTATACACAAGATCACAACAAGATAAACATTGAATCATTGGTTCCCAGAATAATCTGAAAATTTAAGTCTCATAATTGACAGTAGTGAATGCAACTTTGTTCACATAGCTGCACATCAACTGTACAGGGGACAACAAAAATCCCATACATCATCAATCCTCCTCTTCTGTTATCCTGCTTAACATATTATTTATGTGGCCAATACAGAAAAGTCCAAAACCAAGACAAATATTATGGCTTTTAAGGTCATTCTAGGATCATAACACATGAATATTCATGAATTTCACACATCTTTTATAGAATTTCAGCTTAACAAAAAATGGAAGCTAAAAGACAGTTAAATTGATAATCACTTGGTGGACAAACATCATGCCATGCCCAGTTCTGCTGTGCCTGGTCACTGTAGTTTGCTAGGGCTTTCAAGGGGGAGAATTAATCCTGGGAAAAAATGAAGGAGGATGCACTGGAGTGCACTCTTGTCAAGTTTGCAGGTGACATCAAGCTGGGGATAAGAGTTGATATGTTTGAAGGACAAGGCTGATGTCCTAGAGGGACCTAGACCTTCTGAAGGAAAGAACCAAGAGAAACTTAATGAAATTCAGCAAAGACAAATGCAAATTCCAGCACATGGGAAGGAGGAACCTTTTATAACGATACAGTCTGGGGACTGACTGGCTGTGGAGCAGCTCTGTAGGAAGGGATCTTAGTAGACAGCAAGCTGAGCATGAGTAAGCAGTATGAGCAAGCAGGGAGGAAAAAAAAGGTCAAAAACGAACAAAAAAAAAAGCATGCCATCGGTGTTCTGGTCTGTAATAACAGAAACGTAGTGAGTAAATTGAGGAAAAGGATTATTGTCCTCTACTCAGCACTCATAATACCACAGTCAGAGTAATGTGCTCTGTTTTGGTCTCTCTGGTACAAGGCAGACATTGATAAACTGCAATGAGTTCAGTTTGGGGATGTGAAGATGTTTGGGAACTGGAGTACTTGTCCTGTGAGAAGAGGCTGAGGAAGCTTGGTTTGTGCTGTCTGGAGAAGAGATGGCTTTGAAGGGAGCTAATAGCAGCTTTCCAGTACCTAGAAGAAGGTTATTGAGAAGACAGAACCAGACTCCCCACAATGGCATACGGTGGGAGGACAGGAAACAATGAGCATTAATTGAAACAAGAGATGTTCCAACCATATGTAAGGAGAAACAGTTTACCCATGAGGACAGCCAGGATGCCCAGAGATGCTCTACAGGCTCTGTTTGTCCTTAGAGGATTTCAGGATCTAACTGGATTAATCCCTGAACTACCTGGTCTAATCTCAAGTCAACCCTGCTTTGAGCAGGAGATTGGACTACAGAACTCCCAACGCCCCTTCCAATATGAACTACATGATGTTTAAACACAGTTATTGAAAAGACTAATTCTGTTCTTTAGCTGTAATGGATTAAATTAATATCTTGGGATTATTTTGCCTTTCCAGTCAGGTGAACATACCACAAATTGTAGACTTGGGTTTCCTCAGATACTTATACACATATGTTTGAAAGTGCTTCCTTGAGAGCATTTTTGCCAGTAAATTTCAAACATTCATATATTTATACATTTAAAATAGATAAAAAACTAATAAAATAATTAAGGGTAGACAAAATATTTTTGCTTTGTCATTCAAAGTCTTTAACAGACAATTTACATTAAATCTTGCTTTAATGCTTTTAGCCATCGCTCTCCAAACTGACTATGTTCTGAGACATTATTGTCTTTGAAAGATACTTGGAAGAAGTAAATAAAAGTTACTGAATCAGCCTAGCTCCAATAAAAAGTCAAGCTTCTTTTCTTAAGTCTCTAATAACCATGGGTTTGGTCAGTGCTGTAGGATGGTGTCTTCGATTAGGCATTTTTTTCAGTTGGTTTTTTGAACAGGGCAATCTTTGGCAGAGAGGAGAGACAAACACCTGGGGAAAACGTTTTAAACCATTACAACAGAGTACACAGAATCACAAAATGTTAGGGATTGGGACCTTGAAAGATGATCTAGTCCAATCTCCCTGACACAGAAGGACCACCTTGAATAGGTCAGAGAGGAATGTGTCCAGGTGGGTTTTGAATGCTGCCAGAGGAGACTCTACAACCTCTCTGGCCAGCCCGTTCCAGTGTTCTGCTACCCTCACCATGAAGAAGTTTTTTCTCATATTTATGTGGAACCTCCTATGTTCCAGCTTGCACCTGTTGCTCCTTGTCCTATCATTGGTTGAGACTGAGTAGAGCCTGGCTTCATCCTCCTGACACTCACCCTTTACATATTTATAAACATTACTGAGCTCGCCCCTCAGCCTCCTCTTCTCCAGGCTAAAGTGACCCAGCTCCCTCAGCCTTTCCTTATAAGGGAGATGTTTCACTCCCTTAAGCATCTTCGTTGCTCTGTGCTGGACTCTTTCAAGCAGTTCCCTGTCCTTCTTCAACTGAGGGGCCCAAAACTGGACACAATATTCCAGATGCAGCCTCACCAGGATAGAGCAGAGGGGGAGGAGAACCATTCTGGAACTACTAAGCACACCCTTTCTAATACACCCCAGGATACCATTGGCCTTCTTGGCCACAAGAGCAGACTGCTGGCTCATGGTCATCCTTCTGTCCACCAGGACCCCCAGGTCCCTTTCCTCTGTGCTGTTCTCCAACACATCAGTCCCCAACTTACACTGGCACATGGGGTTGTTCTTGCCCAGATGCAAGACTCTACACTTGCCCTTGTTATATTTCATTAAAGTTCTCCCTGCCCAACTCTCCAGCCTGTCTAGTACATCTAGTTGATCAAAGAATGGCATCAACATAGAGAGAACAGCATGTACACAGCTAAGACACTGTTTAAAGCAGAAGGACAACCAACCATGGTAGCTATGGTTATCACATTTAAAGACAAACTTTCAGTATGCTCAGGAATAGTAAAATAAAACTTCACTAGTTACTAATTATCACATACAGCTAATAATAATACGTAGCATGGGAAATAAAACAAAACAAATGCAAAAAGCCAAACCAAACCAAACCCAAACAAAACAAACAAACAAAACAACTAGACAGACTTTGCCATACAATCTAGTTAAGTAAGACATTGCTAGCCCAACCTCTGGCAAAAGGATTCTAGTGATCCTTCTAAGCAGTCTTTGTATGGTGTCTGCTTTCAAAGTACATATATAACATCTTCATGGTATGAACATATGTATACATGGAAAAAATTTTAAATATATAGTACTTTTTTCAAGAACTCTGTTCACTATTTTGACTTATCTGCAAGCCTGGATGTGTTTTAGATCGAGCTACTTATTAACAACCGGGTGAATTAAGGACAAAGTGCCCTTGGACCTGCAGATTGAAGTCTGACTCCTAATCTCACTTGATAATATTTCGATAGATTAAGAGCATTTCTCTGAGCATGAGTGCATGCAGGCAAGTATATGATTTTCAGAACAAGTATCCACACCACCCTACGTAGTTAGATGTTAAAGGCCTCATACTAGTCCAAATTCTGCCATTAAACTACAGCTTGGTTTCCAGTTATAGCTAAATCCTTTCCTTGTACGAAACAATTTCAAATACTTTCAGCATCATCCTGTATCTGTCTTTCATAACACAGATCCATAATAATGCCATAGTAAGGTGGTAACCTGAATGTTCAAAAAGAAATTTTAAAAACAAAACCAGGAATATTTTCTGATTTAGAGGGTATAATAGTGGGGGTATTACAGTTTTAAGTACACTATTATTTGTGTAATTAATATTACTCTTACAGTTGAACAACTGCCAAAAATAGGTAACAAATTTTCCCACTTTAGATAAGAATTTAATATCAGGGTTTTTTATTTTTATTTTCTTCATCAGACCATAGAACATTTCCTCACAGAATTCCAAGGAGGTTATCAGCAATTTCCAATATTTTCAGATGTTGGGGTTTTTTATCATGAAGGAAAGCATCCTAAACTATATATTGATATTTACTATGCAGGAGTGCTCTGTGTACTATGGCCTTCAAAGACTATTCATGGGTCACCAAGTGCAGTTTCTTGTTATCTAACATTATATAACCTTTGCCTTAAAATGATCAAGCTCATCATAACAATAGTTGGTTTTTTTGCTCCCCCAGAAGACTGCCCAAGAACATAATTTCTTTCTCAAAAACTTTCAAGTTCACAGTCTAAAGTGATTTATGAATTTTATCTTGGGCCATCACCATCCTTTTCCCTTTCCCACCTACTAGTAATTAGTCTCTTGAAATATTAATAAGAAGAATTCCAGCCTCCCTTAGATCTTCTCTGGCTAGCCTACATTTGACATGCTCTTGCAGTTTTTCCTATAGTAGCTCTTCATTTCCTCACTTACCCAATATGTTTTGTTTGAACCTCACTAAAGGAACAACTGTAGCATGAAGTCATTCTATGTTAGACACCAAAAGCAGCAGAAAGGCCTTATAAGTATTTTCCATCACAGCTCACACTTCCATCAAAAAAACCCAAAAAAACAAGTCAATCATTTGCAATCACCCCCCAAAAAAGAGACAGCTTCTTGATTTCTGGTGCACAGTTTCCATGATGCAACTCGGTTATTGCTCTTGATTAAGAAGAATCAGCATAAAGCAGAGGGCAGTATTTGCAGGAGATTTCATGTTCTTGCACTTCCTTTTTCCTAAAAAACATTCTTTAAAATTTTGTATTGTAGTATGACAAGATAATGACTTCTGAGTCTTAGCAAACTTCTAACATTCATCTGGGCTATTAAAATAAATCAGTATGAACACCTTCAAAAGCAAAAATAGTGCTAATGTAAAGGACCATTTTCTTTCAAAGGCACTGATGAAGAATACACAATCTCCTTTTCAGTTAATTTTCCTAGATTTGGGTTTTTTTTGCCTTGTTCTAACTGTATAAAGGTTAAGATTTTGGTCTAAAGTAGTTAGGTAATCAGACTGCTCCTACAGTCAGTGCAGAGATACACATCTTAACAGGGCAGTGCAGTAGGTGTATAAAATATGTGCCCTAGGCTTCCCCTATACTTAATGCAAAAAAGGCAGACACATTCAAAGGTCTACCACAGATGAGATGAATTCATTTTTCTTTCTCCCTTCATCCTCTACAACGTATAGGAAACCGGACCAGATCAGAATCTGAACAGCAGTGTACATTAGCAGTTGTTTGAAAACAGTAACCAGAGAAGCATGAGTGTAACTCCAGCATAATTCAGATCATCATTTGGCCCCCGGTGTTGAGTAACTCCCATACTTTCAAAATGAAACAGTTTGCAAACCACCGAAACTGCAAGACAAAACTTGCTAGGTTGGCTTGTCATCAGAAGAGCTGCTGTGGGAAAGTGCTTAGGGAATATAAATCTGCCAATCTATCCTTCTACTTGTAGTAAATCACATCTCTGTCGGTGGCCCTAATATTAATTTTGCTACAGTAATGCAAATGAAATGGATATTTTTGCATAAAGAACTTGAATTCAACTAAAGAGCCTCAATTTTTCTCAGGTTATGTACTCAAAGATGCCTGTTTTTATTACAAATCTACAGTTCTTATAAAAGTCTTTTTCTCCATTATGAAATTCTTTTATGGCAGGACAGAAAACAGTGCAGAAATTCTACACAGTATAGTTTGGGTGTTTGATTTATTATAATTGCATCAAGAGCTTTTGGACAATTCTTCTCTATCTTGAGAGCAGACAGACTGTGCTGTTTCTGTAACACTTTAGTTTTTCAACACTCCACATCTGTTTGTTATGTACCAGCTTAAAGTGTGCAAAGCTTTCATCAAAGTTGGCTTCAATTTCTAGTTTAAGTTCTATTTTAGATAAAGCTTTACTTCCTTTTTAAAAAAAAAATAAATATATATATATATATGTGTGCCTTGGAGGAATTTTTTGTCACTGATGCTAATGAATAATCTGTGTAATTAGAAAATATGTCTTCATTTTTGGCAAATTACTAAATCCCCTACTCCTCCTCCTCCATTAAAAGATGAACTGTTTAGACATGAAACATTAGACTATTTACAAACACAATTAAAATGTGTGTAGCAACCTCAATTAGCATACTTTACAAACAGAAAATAGCTTTGACACCTCTTTGATTGGCCAGCTAGGATTCATTAACATAACTGGCATCCACTAAAGGTAAAATTTAGAACACAGCAATAATCAACTGAAATATTATCCCCAGCATAACAAATAAAATAAAATAAATATATTCTATTTATAATATAAAGACATTCAAACCACAGTTCACTGAACAAAGTTTCCAAATTATTGACTAGTTCCTTTCAGGTCACCTTACAGGTCATCCTAATGCAATGTCTGAAGAAGGTTCTCTCCTTACAATTCATCAAATGCAAAGTGGTAGCAGTGTACACAAAAAATCAATCTGGTTTAAACATGTAACATTGTGTATATGGTATATGTATATGTATATGTGAATGGTATAACAGAGATTTAAATGAGGAGATAATAATATAAGGCTATCTCTTTGAGAGTAGTCTGAGGATGCTCATTCCTACAGATGACAATGAAGAAGTAATATGGTTTTCTATGCTAAAATCTTCTTAAATTTAGTAGAGTCCAAGGACCTGACACAATGGTGCAAAGACTTAATGAAACCAGGAGGGTCCTGATTCTGGCTTGTGTTTTCAAAGATCAGTTGAGTGACAGAAAAAGGGAGCAGAGAGGACAAATGTTACACAAACACAGTTTAAAAGAATAGACTATAGAATTATACAAAATCAGAATATTTAGATTACATGAAGAGTAAATAAAAGGAATTTAAATCATTTGAAACTGGAGCTAGATAGATCTACTGAAAGAATAAGCTGTAGTTCTTGATACTGACTCAGAAAGTTCTTTTCCCATATTGTGCTTTAATACTGAGATGAAAATATAATTAAAATGCAAATACTGAGAAAAAGAGGAGATGGTATAGACAGAAACTGCTCACACCCAGTAGTTTTCTGAGAACCTGCTGAAGTGGAAAGATTGTTCAAGCATTAATACATACAGAAAGGGATCTTTCACAAAAAAAAAACCAAAACCAAACCAAAACAAACAAAAACCCCAACAACAACAACAACAACCAAAAAAACCCACCAAAACAAAACAAAAAACAAAACAAACAAACAACAAAAATACCCCACAAAACCAAAACCAAACAAACAAAAAAACCCCAAACACCAACAAACCCCCCATCCTGAAAAACAACACGGGGAGAAGGACAAGGTGGAAGAGGGACCAGTTCACAAAAGCTGTGAAACCAAAAGTACAGTTCACAAGGTTCACAAAACCTCAAAACACCACAAGGTTTGCCCCTCCCTTTCTATTAGTCATCTACAAGAAATGTTCCCTCCTGACCTCTGATGAATCCTCTCCTTTTCAGAGTTGTTCCTTCTGCTTTTGGATATGGTGTTTTCTTCTAGAGTGCTACACATTGATTTTGAGGAATCTTTGTTCTGGGAGTGAATCTACATCTGGCAAAAGAACAACTGATTTCACTACTGAGGAGAGATGGAAAAGTTTATAAAAGACACAACAGATGACATTCTCTGTGTGTTACACTGGAACACAACCAAATCCTGCAATAAACTAATTTCCAGCAGCCACCACTGACACATGGAACATGTTTTGTTTGGGTTTTTTTAGGTTTGCCACTAAGTTTTGTTCTCCAAAAAGGTGGGAAATATATTTTAGTAGCAGGAAGCATACTGACAGTATTCCCAAGGAGACCTGCAATTCACCTTCATTTTGATCCATCTCACTCTCACTATTTCTTGCTATTTTAGGACTTGTGAAAATCTAGAAATGGTATAAAACACAAGGTCCATGAAAAACAAAATTGTATGGGCTCATGACCCAGTTTCATATACAGAAGTAGTTAACAAGGTTGATATTCCTTTTCACCCATAATTTTCAGGAATTAACCCTTGGCTGCAGCTACTGTTCTACTCTTAAGACAGCAGAGTTGCATCATCCTGCAGGGAGTACTGGGACAGAAGGAAGCAGATTGCTTCCTGGAGCTCTACATTTGCATTGGAGACATTGGGTGTGATTTGTGACACCCTCAGCATAAAGCACTGTTTCCTTCCAGCATGAGCAACCACTTCTGGTAGCCTGTCTGTGGGGGAGCTGAAGGTATGCTTACACTTACTGTCTGCATATTCCTTTGAAATACTTTCAGGAGATCAAACCCACACATTCTTAAACACAGCAGTTGCAATCCTGGACTCGCACAGGCTAACTACACAGAGAGTTAGGAATGGAGTGAAAGGGGACAATTTATTTTCAATTAGATAAGGAACAGGTTAGTATAAGAATTTTCTTTCGGTATCATGTTTCCTTATAAAGAGACAGATTTTTGCAGTCATGATACAAATCTTAACCGTTTTCCCTCTAATGTCTTTCTCCTAAAAGTATTAGAAAGCAACCTGATACCAGACTTCAATAGTGTTAACTTCGAAACTCTAAAACAGCCTTATATCCCTGCTTGGTAATAATGAGAAAGGGTGGAGTCACATGCTATTTGAACAACAAAGCAAACTGTAAGCTATGATAAACAAATGCCTGAAAGAAAACACCTTGACCTCACCTCTGTCTGATTCAAATGAAAAAATACCAGTTTCACCCAAACCACAAAGGCACTCATGCACACACATATATACAAACACTGCAATTCTAAATTCCATGATTTAATGATTGAAGCATTTTGACCAGGAGAATTAGGACATCAATAAAGACACTGCCCTTTTAATGAGGAATCACAGTATCTACAAAATGTGTTTCTTCAGTGGTTTTATTTCAAAAGTTAAAAAAATATAGTTTCAGAAATTACCATCTGTATTTGTTTTCAAAATCCTATATAAATATTTTGTATTGCTTTTACTATATTGTTTGCTACAGTGATTATTGCTTCTCTTTCATACAGCGTCTTCCTCAGTTCATGCCTTGCCTTATTAATAACTTTGTTCCTTTGCTCTTTCTCTATCAGTGAAGAGCACCTATCCTAGCTCTTCATTGTACTCCCTGTTTTCACTGTCCTTCTTTTCATTTTTGAATACTTTATGTGTCATCTATAAATGGAAAGGCCAAATATTTTTCTTCACACTTTTAACACATTTCTTGAACTTCTCCCCCTTCTTAACTGCACATGGCCAGAAAACTGAAAAGTATCTCCATACTGAATAACAACCTGAAATGTCACAGAGTAGCTGCTGCCTTCCTGGAGTCATATAGAAATAAAGCACAAGAACAGCCATAGCAGAGAAAAAAAAGATCTCTTCAGCCTAGTATCCAATTCCCACCAGTGGCTCTTAGCAGATGCCTAGGGGATCATACCAACAGGGCAAACACAGAATATATAACTCTACATTCCTCCAGTCTCCAGCAATCTGTGACTCAGAGACATGATCATGTCTTCTATCTCCAAAGTGGCCGAAGAGGCCTAGGGAGATGAAGAATAAACCCTGACTCAGAGAACATGTTACTAAGTGAAGTACAACTAACTTGAAAGGAGGAAATAAAACGTATTTAGAAATTGGTCAAAATATTAAAAGTAGCTCTAAAGAAGTTTGCTTTAGGTATTGGATGCAGTCTAGCCACCAATGATTGCAAAGGAACAATGATTCCTAGCTTTTCATCATCAAACTGCCACTGGAGATTACCACACGTATAGTTCTGCAAAATGGAGTGCTGTAGCAATGGACAGAACCAAGTCTCCTGTCAGCAAAATGAAACCTTGTTTGCTTTATGAAACACGAGTGTCACTGGCAGAACAGGAGTAATTCTTTCCCATGACAGCAATCCTTTACCAAGTTTTCTGCACTAAACCAGGTGAAATGGCTCCTGGTTTGCTTTCAGCCACATCAGCTAAACCCCTCCACATTGTTAAACAAACTATTTGAAATAACTTAGCTGATTTTGTCAGAAAAAAAGTAGAAAATGCCTGTGGAAACTTCCAGCTGAACTCCAGAATAGGATAAACTGTAACAGAACGCAACTGTATGCACATAGGAAGCAATAGTAGGATATCTTCCATTGCAACAATTATTTGCAGAGCATATCCCTACCTGTAACTATGGTGTCATAGACAGACCAGTACAACTTGGAGATTTTCACTTAATGCATTGTCAACTAATAAAAGCTTTTGATTACTGATGAGGAAAAAAAAGCATAATAAAATAACAGAGAAACACATTCCCTGCCCCCCACCCAACCTCCTATTAGGCCAAACATTTCTGCTACCAGGCTGTTAATCATAACTACCCCAGTATTCACTGGGGTTTACTACACACAGTCTGTCCCAGTTCCTCCAGTGAGGTGACAGACAGTGCAGGAGATTGTGTTTGTAGACTCAATGGTCCCTACTGCCATTCTCTACTTACTGGTTTCTATCTATACAGTAGACCACATTGGTTTCTGCACAATTACAAAACTTGGGAAGGAAAAGTTGCAGTGTTGTTGGAATTTGACGTTTGGACAAACTGATTTTCTCCTTCTAATTTATGGGATGTGAACTGAGCGTTCGAGTTGTTCTCTCATAGAAGAAAACTAAAAGCTGTTCCACAGTAAAGGCTGGGGTACACTACCTTTCTGATTCCATAGAAAATTCCTCCATAATCCTTCAAATTCCTCCCACATTTGATTCCTCCCATAAGAAACACTTTGTGACACAGTATTTGAAGCCTTGAGACATTTCCTATGTGGGGCACCTTTTAGTATGGCTATCAACTCCAAACTTTCCTGACTGCCTCAGCACCTAGCTCCAAGAGGCTCCTCTCTTGATTTCCCAGAGCACAAGGCCTTCAAACCAAACCCACACACAGCCTAGATACCTTAGTGTGCACCTGAAGAGCTCAAGCCAGCCAACATGCAGAATTCTGTGCACGATTGTGTCTTCACACCATGTCTGTATTCTTTGGCTTTTATGCATTCTCTATTTCTTAAAAAAACTCCACAGTGTCTTAAAGATGCACAACCCTCTTTTTCATAATATAGTACCATTGGACCAAGTTACACTTCCAGGAATCTGTAAGCAGGACGATCCTGGAAGGTTTTAATACACTGTTTCACTCTTGTCCTTCCCCTTTCATACAAAAGAAAAATGAGTAAGCTAACCGCTCTGCCAGAGCCAATGAGTCTTACAACAAGGCCAAAAACTTTGGTGGAAGGCAACATTACCTTGCATAAAAAATGTTTTAGAGATCCTTTTTTTGTTCTGGGTAATGCATAATTACATCTTTGGGAAGAATAGATGTCATCACCAAAACAAGGAGGAAACAATGTTCATCTGTTCCACCTCCAGGTATCTCCAGAGAGTTTAGAGGAGAGGTACATTATTTGCTGATGCAGCTCATCACCATAGGTATAAGAGAGCAGGCACACCAAGAACCACTGGAATCAATGGCAATTTAATAAATTTTTACATTTGCAATACAAAGTACTGAAGTAGTAGGTATGTAGCAGACCCTTGGTCCCCCAGAATATAATATACAACCTGTTAGGGTATGAAGATGTACTGAAGGCATACACAGTGGATTTTGAATACCAGGCAAATTTCTGCCATCTTGTTTCTGTATGAAGGAAGCAGTATTTTCACAGAATCACAAAATTGTCACAGCTAGAAAAGATCTCTAAGATCACCTTGTCCAACTGTCAACACCTCACCATCCCACAAGATCATGTCCTCAAGTGCCTCATCTACATATTTTTTTAACATCTCCAGGGGTAGTGACTTCACCACCTCCCTGGCCAGCCCATTCCAGCACCTGACTACTCTTTAAGTAAAGAAATTCTTCCTAATATCTAGTCTAAACCACCCCCTGGTGAAAATTCAGGTCATTTACTCTAGTCTCGTCATTATTTCCTTGAGAGAAGAAGCTGGCACCTGCCTCATTACAACCTCCTTTCAGGTAGTTGTAGAGAGTGATAAGGTCTCCCCTCAGCCTTCTCTTCTCCAAATTAAACAATCCCAATTTCCTCAGCCTTTCCTCACAGGACCTGTTCTCCAGTCCTATTTGCCTGTTTCTGTACACTGTAAGGGGTAAGATGTGTACAGTTTAATACACAAGTGTATCAGAGAGTGCTTGTGAGATGAAATTTCTATCTTCCTGCATAAATTATGAGAGATGTTTTGCTTTTGGACTTGGTATGGCATTCATTGTTATTAACACTATTGTTATGGTATTCAGAAGTTTGAAATTAAGAACAGACTCATTACAGTGGCAAATAGTCTAAAAGGAAAGCTTTTCCATTCACTTCTAATGCATTCTGTGATTCCTTATCACACTCTTAAAGCACATCATGCCAGCTTGTATGATGTTATGCAGCAGATCTCAATGTGTTATGACATTCTGTTATCTACCGTGTGTAATCCTGATATCAGAGAAGGCAATGAATTGCATTTGTTCTTTATATAATCCTTACACTGATTACTATTTCCTGTCAAAGTGCAAAGTTCAGTAATATGAGTAGCCATGGATCTACATCAAAAATTAAAAAAAAAAAACAAAAAAACCCAACAAACAAACAATAAAACTTGAGAAATTAAAAATGAAACCAATTACAAGATATTTGACTGTACTTAGTTAAGTCTATTTTTCAGAAATATGGTCTTTAAGGTCGATAAGTCTTTGTTCTGTTTTCAATTTGTCCTGGGTATAAAGGGGTGAATAAAAGGCCCATTTTCTCCAGCGAAATACACAATGGGAATCATAAAAAGTGATAGGACAGTAAGACCACAAGTGCATAAATGTGTCTGCAATGGTCTTGCTTAAATTTCTCTTATGGCAGTGGAAATCCTTCAGAATTCAGTTAAGAAAATTGAGGCTGTGAGAAATTAGAACTGGGCCTGAAATCCTTGTGAAGTGCTGTGGGAACAAATACAAAAGTGTCCAATAATATGACAAGACAGCAGCAGACATGACAGCTTCTCTTTTGTGAATTATTAGAGGTGGGTTGGCAGCACTAGTACCACTATACTTTGCCTCTTTTCACTTGCACAGAAGTTAAAAAACGGTAACTAAATCATACTTTGATAACATAAAGCTTATTATTCTTATGGAAAATCTCAGTTAGAATGATTCAGCCTTGAGATCACTTAATGATCAGACCTAAAAATTGCAGCAGATGCATCAATAACTGCATCAGCCACCTTTGTCCCAAGGATGGCAGTGGCCTTCCCAGGAGCAAGGCACAAAACTGAAGGAATTAATAAACATTAGTTTTTAATGTAGTGCCTCAGGTCTTTAAGTGTCCTCAGAGAGGTACTTTTTACACACCTAAAAATGGACTTCAACATTCACATTATGAATTTAAATCTTCTGTTTCACCAGAAATTTCATCTTCTATGAAACAGTATGAAAAGCAAGCAATACAACATTGACTTGTTCTCTTCGACTACAGGACAGATCAGAAATTATGAGGGTTTAGATTTAAACTACAAAGACACTACCTTCAGCCCATGTATTTCACACATTTTCAAAATGTAGGAATTTATTATTAAGTTTCTCACATTCGTCTTTTTTCAAGTATTAGTAATACAGATATACCAAATTTCCCCACAGACAGATGGCAAAGAATAGTAATTAAATATGGAATCAAGAAATATAAAACAGAAATTAAGAAAACCAGGTAACAGGGGAAATTATAGCCAGAAAAAAAATTGTGTTCGACAGGACTAAGGACAATAATTGATTTTCAATAAAAATCAGGAATAAAAGAAATCCTAGTTCTTGTGAATGTTGCTACAGAGGTGGCAAGAATATCAATTACATCAGAAAAGGCAGATGACAAAATTATTAATAAAACAGGAGAAGGCAGAGGTTTTCTGCATGTCTCTGTTCTGTATTTGGAACAAAACCAAACATGTCTTGCTACCTTAAAATAATGGTGATATATTTCCTTTTCCAAGCTTAGCTAAGGATGATGTTGAAAAGAGGCAATTAAGAGCCAGATAGATGTTGTGCTGAGGGACATGGTTTAGTGGTTTTTGATAGGGCTAGGAATAAGGTTGGATTTGATGACCTTGAAGGTTTCTTCCAGCTGAAACTACTCTATGATTAAAAATAAACACTGAAAAATAAGCAGGCCTGGGTAACTTTTAGAATTCCAAGAATTCTAAAAGAAAGAGGAGTCATCTGAATCCTTGAGAATTTCCACACATTTTGAAGGCTCAGAATTGGCTTTTTGTCTTGCCTTTTGGAATTTTCTTTGCCAGTGCTTCAAAGAGAGAGATGTTATGATCATAGAATTATAAAATGCCTTGGGTTGGAAAAGACCTCTAAAGGTCAGCTAGTCCAACCCTTCTGCCATAAGCAGCGGCATCCTCAACTAGATCAGGTTGCTCAGACCCTCATCAAGCCTGACCTTGAATGTCTCCAGGGATGGGGCGTCCACCACCTCCCTGGGCAACCTGTTCCAGTGTTGCGCCACCCTCATAATAAAGAACTTCTTCCTAATGTCCAATCTAAATCTACCCTTCTCTAGTTTAAAACCATTGTCCCTTGTCCTATAACTACATGCACTTGTAAAGAGTCCCTCTCCAGATTTCTTACAGGCCCCTTCAGGTACTGGAAGGCTGCTATAAGGTCTCCCCAGAGCCTTCTCTTCTCCAGGCTCCCTTGGATGGCACAGCTTGCAACAAGAACACCAAATAAAGGGGGAACTGTTAATGTGTATTATTTTATCCCATCAAATATCAATTCCATTCTTAGAATCATAGAATCATTTAAGTTGGAAAAGACCCTTAATATCATTGAGTCCAACTGTTAACCTAACACTGCCAGGTCCACCATTAAACCATGTCTACACATCTTTTAAGTACCTCCAGGGATGGTGACTCCACCACTTCCCTGAGCAGCCTGTTGCAGTTTGTATTTATATGGTCTGAATTTATATGAGGGCAGCATACAATTGTGCACATTCCTGTTGATTGCTACTCTGGAAGCACGGTTGATATCTCATTGAAGTGTTACAGCAAGATGACTGCATCTATCTTGAAAAAATTACTCAAAATTATATACTTTGCTACTAGCTCACCTAATTAAACCAACACACTGGCACTTCTGGATGAAGCAAGAATAACAGTAGTGAATGATACAGAAGTTCCCCACATGAGGAGATAACTCTGCATAGTAACAGAGACCACAGCTCTTAAAGTGCTAGATACCTCAGACTCTGAGCTTAGAACTGTCTACATGGGCTTTCTAATGTGTATTTTAAATACAGGTTCTGAACCACTAAATATTGGTAGGCTCAGTATCACAACCAAAGTTTACAGAAGCTGAATACTGTTAGCTGCTCCTGCTATTTGTGGAAGCAGAAAGAGCAGCACTTGTCATCAGTTTCCCTCTCAGGTGTTATCCAGAAAGAAGTCCTAGTCACCATTCCCTAGCCTAAGCAGCACTGAATACTCTCTTGGCTTTTATACTTGTTTTTTTGCAGTCCAAGCCACTCAGTCTTTTCAGTTTCCATCTCCCTCAACTTAGCTATTATCTATAGATTTTACTTCTGTACCATCTAAAAACATTTTTAGAAGCATGTTCAAGACTGTCACCAGCTCCTTCAATACATTTTTTTCTGTGTCACTGTCTTAAAATGCAGTGTTCCTTTTCACCTCACATGAAATATACATTTTATATCCTAGCAAAACAGTGTCCTTTTATACAATACAGAAATGACCTCTGGACCAGGATTTAGAGTCCAATATTCCTCTGTCACAAAAGATTACCTTAACCAGCAGGGACACACTCAGAATGCTTCAATTGTGATTTAATTTGGAATTTAAATTCTCAAGACTCAAGAGTAATTCACACTGCCTACCCTCAAGAATCACTTTACTGTTGAACATACTTAAGATCAATAAAAGTTATTAGAGGATTCCATTTTGGTGTCCATGGAATCTTGTGCTCAAAGCTACACACTCTTCATCTCAGAGGGCGGAAGCACTCAGTGTAATTAGCCTGGAAACTAGAAGACTGCAGCTGTGCCTCTTCTTAATGCCAAGACTCTAGAAAACAGATCTTCCCCTTCTTGGTAAAGTCCTAACCACTAGAGTATTTTAGTGCTTTCATCACAGGACAATGTTTCATTCCCAGGTAGATGTTTTTGCCCTCTGCCAGACTCTGAATTGGGTGCCTCTTCAGACATGCCTCTACTGCATGATGAATGTCCACAGTAGTACTGGAGGTTGGACAAGTGTGATTGTAAAAATAATTTGATTAATGCATCTTCTTCTTCAGCCCATGGTGGCCAGACAGGATGAAAGCTGTACACATCATTTTTGCATTTGGAAAGCTGAGTCTTCGGTCTCTAGCACAACCATCTCTTTCTTGTCTCAGATTCATTACTGCTAACAGATAGTGAAAATTATATGCAAAGATGGAACAGGGAATAGTAAGTCTACCAGCAACAGTCTTTAGCAGGACATGAGTTAGTTTCCAACACACAGCAGAAAGGGAAGGGCTGAAGGACAGATTTTTCAGCTGAACATCACTCCTGGAAGTTCATCAGAACTAAACAATTATTGGGATTTGAGTGTAAGGACTTATACTGGCTCACTGACACAAACAGACTTGGGAATGACCTCAAAATACATCCTTACTTTCTGTGTAGACAAAAGCATGAGTTAGATGGTTATGACTGTCCTACATGCTATATTCACAATGATCTGGTTAAGATTCTGATTCATGGAGCATCTGAAAATCTACATTAAACCAAGAACACACATAACATCTTACTGGAACACAGTTACTGAAAGGTAACAGCAAGAATTATTCAAGCATCTAAACTATTCATCTATTATCTAAACTAATTCCTCAAAAGCAGACAGTGTGGAAGGCTTACCATATATACTCAAAGCCAGAAAGTCTCACATCTGGTCTCAAAAACATGTACATAGGAAAGGAATAAAAGATCATATGGCTAAAATATTCAAAATGGATGCACTGTCTTCTATGTCCCAGCTTTTGCTGTCTAGTGCTGTTACCTTTTCTTGGTTTTCTGTGGACACATTTTTAGATCAGGTGTAAGAGACTTACCAGCTTGAAATGTGAGTAAAACCATCTTTTCAAAAAGCACAATTGTTAAATTGTAGTATATTTGTTATTAGAGCCTATGATTTAGGAAGCAAACGAAAAAAAACCAACCAAACAAACAAACCAAAACAAAAAAACACTTCTGTAAAATACTAATTAACATAAACTATGATAATCTTTATGAAGTCCATGGAAACACAACAGAAAAGGAAAAATTATGATCATAAAGTTAGTATACTGCGACTGATAAGATACACAGCAAAGTGTCCTTTGATCACACAGTCATATGTGGTTTATGTTACATACCTTAGTTATCTACGAATAAAACATTGAGCAAGGACAGTCACTACACTTTTAATTACAGTATAAGTGTTGGAGTGCATTCAGTTGAGCCTTGATCAAAGATCATTTAATGATATTTCTTCCCATCCTTTTTTTACCAAGTATCAACTTTCTGTATATGCTAAATGGAATTGTTCTCATAAACTTGATCTGACTTAAAAAAATAAAAAGTGCAGCCTATGCTGACAAGAGTAATTACACTTAGAGAAAAATGTACTCAATATGTAACCGTCTCCTCCACGTGAGCTTCTGTTGTCAGTTACACACCTTTGCACAGTATTGAGGATCCTTTGTACGAAGGCACGCACACCAATTCAGCTTGTTAATGATACTGTCTGTCTCTGATACTAATGAAAGTAGCAGTGTCTAGTGACAGCTCTGCAGAAGACTACACATGGGATGCACGTGGAGGACTGGAGCTTTCACTGGTTAATAATGACATGCCTTTAGCTTAGCAAAGATCAAGAACACCGGCAGTTTGTCAATCAGAAAGCTGGGGCACACCCATTCAGAGTATTCTGGTGGTTCCTTCTGGCATGCGGTTCAAAGGACAGATCTTATTTCTGTGATTACAGGAACTTTATGGTAGTTCTCTCATTACAGCGTGGTTGAGAAGCTGCAACAGAGAAAGTAGAGATGCAGGCACACAGGGAGCGATGGTAAGGTAGCAGGAAATGTTTGAATGCTTTTTCACTGATCAATTTTGGCTCATAAAGCCTTAACCAGTACTTTACGTAGTCTCAGAACTAGTTGAAAACTTAAACTGCTGTTCCAGAATGGATCCACATACTGCACTTAAAAATATGAACTTATTCTATCATGTCCATATTATAACTACAACATTATTTTAACAATTCTTGATTTAACTCCCCCACCACCAACTGTCCTTTCAGTCTCTTTTAAATGACTCCTCTTACTTTTAAAATTAGAAATACATGCCTATGTAGAGTTGAAATTAGTAGCATAGGACCATATAAACATACAATATTTTCTTTCACAATGTCAGTATTATAAGTCTGGTTTTAAATTTAGTGTCAAGATTCAAGATAAAATGAAGATCTGACAGCTCTGTGTATTAAGTTCCTTTTTACAAGTCTTCAGTAATGTTATTATGTATTACTATTATCATCATTGTTATTATCATAATAATAATTGAAAACCAATTAAACCTTTCTATCTATTCTCAAGTATAGAAAAACACATTAGTACTGCCACTGACTTTTTGAATTAATTTATTATTAACAAATTACTGAATTATTTTACTGGGAGCACAGTTCTGTGCCTTTTAGATCAGGTCAAAGATCCAATGGAATGCCACAACTTGGATAAGGCTTTCATATATTTAACCTTTACATTTCAAAATTTTCATACCAGAATTTTGAAGTGGGGAGGTAAAACAGCATCCAGTTCAATCTGCATTCTAACGTTTGCTTAAAATTCAAACACAGGCACAAAAGCAATACTTTTTTTGCTTCATCCCATATAGTAAACATCCCTCTAAACTAATTATTTCCATACAAAATCTTAAGAGCTCATCTGTTACAGTGTTTCTCTAATTTTAACTGAAGGATTCTAACTTTTAACTAAAGGATTCTAATTTTTAACTGAAGGATTATGTATTGATTTACTTTGCAACTTGCTATTTCTTACCAAGTAAAAAATGAAATGGACTTTTTTTTATTAGTTCTCTTTTTTCCTTCCCTCCACTTTGTTTGGTTGCATGTGGGTGAACACAAAATTCAAAGAACACTTCGTGATGTCTTACTATTTTCACAGGTACATGGATTATAGGTTGAAAAATACTCATCCAGTTTATCCCATTGAACAAAACACTAGGATCAATTTTTCACATCATTGCAGCAGTTTAAGCATAACACTGCTGAAACAAGCAATTAAACCAAGCAAATACAAGACTTTATTAAGAACTGCCTCATTACACAAACTATTCCAACACTTTAGCTCACTCAATACAAAAACCCCAGAACAGGCAGAGGTGGACCACCTCCTCCTTACCTTCTTCATTCATTGATTTGCCAATGTCAATAGCAACTCATTCTACAAGACAGAAAGCTGGTTTCCACCTTGAAACCCGAGACTCAACAGCCCTTCTGTTATTTTATCCTCCGATTACAACTCTGAATATTCTTGTTATCCCTAAAAATACAATACTCTTTTTAATCTTGCTACATTCTTGGCTTTTGTGACTTGGCAGTGAATTCTATGATGTAATTACAAGTTTTGTAAGTAGAGGTAATAATAGGCTGGGGGTTTTTTTTATCAATTTTGCATGTTAGCTTTTAATTTTCCTTGATGTTCCTGTTCTCATGTTAGATGACAGAGAACACAGTCATCTAATCTGCTGTATGTAGACCATCATTTTGCTGCTCTCTAAAGTAAAAAAAGGCCTAATCTTTCAAAAGAGGGGTTTTTTTTCATACACTTAGTCATTTTCATTTTCCTTCCTCGATCCCACCGTACTTTTCCAGTACACTTTTTGAAATGGGGAAAACAGCTGCTGAAATTGTGCAATCTCTCTACTGAACACAATATGTCACCTGCATAACAGTGGAAGATGAGGTCCTGAGAACTCAGTTCTGGGGAGAGCAATGCTCTTTGAGTCATAAATATTAATGCTGCAGAGACTTTCCAGTCTGACTTCCCTGGACACAATATCATTACACCAAAGGCAAATTCTGCATCAAATCTTTAAGTTCTTTTTACATGTAAGTATATCTTCTTGCCTTATTTTAAATCCAGTTTAAATATGAGGTCTTCAATTAACAGACGACAACATTCACAGTTATCCTCTATTACCCGCCTGTACTTTTAGTTCTATAGTTTGTTGTTTTCTTTCAGTTTCAAGGCTGGGAAACTCTTCTTCTGTGAGACTTAAAAAGCTATCAATTAGCAGTCATATGGGGGGAATAAACTAATAAATTGTAGATACTTTTAGACTCTGGTGGCAAGAGGTTACCTCTTAATCTTCTCCCAAATAAACAAAATAGATTGAGCTATTAAAGCTTCATATTTTAAGACACTAGTCCTAGTTCTTGCATTCTACTTGAAAGCCTTTCCAGCTTTTCAGCCTTCTTTTACCAGTGTCCCAGTATTGGTCTCATTCTGTATCAAAGGGATTACATTCTTTGCCTACTCTTAAATTAATACTCCCCTGATAAAAGGTCAGTGTTCACCTCCTCAGATTAGAAGTGTCTTCACTGGACAGGTTGTTATTTCTTTAAGCGTCCCATAGCCCTGTCCATTGTTACCACATTCCTCTATAATCTTTCATAAGCAAAGGCTATTTCTCATTTCTATTATTTATGTTACTTTACAATGGAAGAGCCTCCACCACAGATCAGCCAGTTCTACTGTTCTACACACCAAATAAAAAGATGGTCTTTAACTCAGAGATATCTTTGGATTGCTCCTCTCTTCCTTCACCCCTCCCAGCTTGCGCTGAACACATTTCACTAAGAATGCAGTATATGGATGGGCAGATTAATCTTGACATTAAATACAAGCTATTAACTATACATTTATGATGTCATCTGCCATTCTCAGGAGTGCTGAGTCCTATCAGCTCATTAGTAACAGAAGTTTAAGATATTTCTCAAAGATCCACAGTGTACTAAAATACACATAATCTTTTAAAGTCTGGTCCAATCTTGCTCACTGATTTATTAATCTCTTACTACTACCATATCCTGATTGTGTCAAAGGAGCACTGATTCTGTAACAACCTAATAATTGTTATTTTTGTAAAGTCCTTATTCTAAACAGCTAATCAGGCTACTGACAACATCTACTCATATATAATGTATATAGCCTGATCTCAAAAACAATAATTGTAGTAATATTAGACAGATTAAACTTTTAGCGATGTTCCCAATGGCAGGTGGTAAATAAATAATCTCTACCAATACACATGTATCATCAGTGATAACATACAAGTACCACGAAAACTCTAAGTGGTAGAAGTCATCCTTGACTGAATTCACTCAGTAGTTTAAGTGATAAAGGAGAAAGAGTGGACCAGATATGGAAATGTAAGGGGGGTGGGAGGGTGGACTAGATGATCTCCAGAAGTCCCTTCCAACCCTTATCATTCTGTGGTCTTTCTCTAACCACTCATAACTATAACAAAGTGTTTTTAAACACAAAGAAATAAAGAGAGTTTGTGACTTCATAACATACACTGGTCAAAAGGAAAGCAGTGAAGTTGCTGAAAAAGTGCCCTAACAACCTCTCTGCAAGACCTGGCAGTCAGACACATCTATTACCCATCCTAATTTACAAGCAAACAGGCAGGTATAGCAAAGGCCTGCCTTAGTGACACAGTGAATAAATGACTGAGCTCAGCAAAAAAAAGGAAGCGTATGAGTGGTGGAAGTGGGGACATGATGAGGAGGAATAAAGCAGCATTTCCCAGTCATGCAGGGATGGGATTAGAGGGCCACTGCTTGTATAAAGTTAAAACTGATAGAGGGTGTCAAAGATAACAACACTTTTGCAGGAAGATGGGAGAAAGTAAAATCTAGGCCTGCTGATAAATGCAGCAGGTGACCTTGTGAGACAGCATGCAGGTAGTGAATGTCATCTTTGTCTCAGTTTCTACTGGCAAGGTCTGCCCTCAGGACTCCCAGAGCTCCATGTCAAATAGCAAGGATCAAGTTAGGGTCTATTTAAACAAGCTGGATATGTAATACAAGTCCATAAGATTGCACAGGATACACATGAGAGTACTAAGACTGCCAGCATATGTCATTGGAAGGGCAGCCTCTGTCCCTTGTGAAAGGTCACAGTGACCATAGGAGGTTTCTGACAACTATAAAAATGTTCGTTCTGTCTTCAAAAATGGAAAGGAGGATCTGGGTGACGACAGGCTGACCACCCTTCGCTCATTCACTAGGAAAATTATGGAGCAAGTACTCATAGAAACCATTTCCATTCACACAATGACAAGAATGTGATTGAGAACAGCCATCTCGAATTTCCCAAGGGCAAACTGTTTAGTCGCTCTGATTGCATTCTACAACTACATCACAGGCTCTCCGGGTGAGGTTAGACTAGTAGCTGTTATTCTCCTTGTCTTTAGCAAGGCCTTTTAGACAGTTTCCTAGTGTTCTTGCAGCCAAACTGGGGAGGCATAGGTGGACTACAAGGTGGGTTACAAGACCAGACCATTGGCCTCAAAGGGTAGCTAATAACTGAAGTCCAGTGAGCAAGTGATTCCAAGTGGTATTCCTGGGATTAATACAAATCTGATATTATTTAGTGTTTTCATTCATGACCTGCATGGATGAGACCCTTAGGAAGTACAAGGTGACACCTAATTGAGGGGGTTTGTTGGTATACTGGAGGCTATAGCTGCCATTCAGGGATACCTCAACAAGATGAATGAGTGTGTAACAGATACATCTATTTTGAAGTTCCAAGAAGATAAATACAAGGTCCTGCATCTGGGACAGGATATACTTACAGAGGAGTGCAGGCCAGGACTAACGGTTCTACAGGAGAGGACCCAGTGAACCACAAACTAAACAAAGTCAACAGTGTGTCCTTGTGGTAATGAAGACTAACCATATCTTGGACTGCATTAGCAACACCATAGCCAGCAGGTCAAGGGACATGATTATTGTCCTCTATTCAGTACATATGAAGCCACATCTGAAGTACTGTGTTCAGTTTATTCTCTCGCCAAATAAAAAGAGACTAAAGGGAGCCAAGTGAAGGGTCATTAAGATGGCCAGGAGTTTTGACATACAAGGAGGTTAGGGACCTGAGAATACCAATATTGTCATCAATTTTAATGGACTTCTACTGATAGAACATTCTTAGCAGTATTCCTTATGGTCAAATTATGCAAACAGATGCATTTTGGTGTCCCATCCAGAAGACCTGCAATGGTGACAGGCATATATTAGAGCACATTAATGCCACCAGTGCAGTGCCTGATGATGTGCCACAGCAAACTTTGAACTGGGTTCCATACAAACATTAAAGGGTAGCCTGAAGGTGGTACTGCCTCTGTGCTGCAAGAAGAAACTCCCATAGATCTTCTGTATTTCTGTCTGACAAACTCAAGCCTGCTCAGGGACTGTTGCACAGAAAAATGATTTGTACATCAAAGAATGAACTGGCATCCTATCCATGAATGATTTTCCATTTATAGCTGAAAAGCCACTGCTAAAGAGGCCAAAACTAGTTTATAAAATATCTCAGCAGCTATAATTGTTTAGGACCACTGAACTGCATGTTCCAAGCCAGATCAAAAGGAGCACCACAAACCCATGAAAGGCTTATATGTAAAGACAGGGTAAATTCCATGTCTGGGATCCATCTGTAATTCTGTCAAACCAAGAGTTCTTGTATACAAATTAAACGTCTGTCTACCAAAATTAAGTGAACTAAGAACAAATATCCCCTTATCACTTTTTTTTTTTACAGTAACTACCTTGTTTTCTTTAATGTTAAATACAAAATACCCTTCCTTTTACACTGTTGTGTATTTTTATCACTTAAAAAAAAAAAATTTGCTCCTTTGATAACCAGAGATCTCATTTTGAAAATGAGAAACACTTTTTCTCAATTTAAAACAATACTCAAACAAACCACTGACAAGGATTATAGCCAAAGGTAGATACAGGTAAATTCTTTAAAATAATCCTTGAACATGCATTGTGGGATTGTGAAATCTTTCTACTGTTTGTACTTGTTTACACTTCAGCAGCAATAAACATAAGTATAGCAAGCATATGCTATTATCTGAAGAAACTTACTAAAAACTTACTTCATGTGATTAAAGATAGACAAAAGGCAGGATATCTTACACAAGGAAACAAAAACAACCTTTCTTATTGCTTTTTTTCTGATAAATCCAAATAATTATCTTGAAAATAATAAGTAATCTGTAAACATGAAACCTTCTGAATTCTTCTGCTGCTCAATAAACCCAATTTAGTTTGTCTGCAAATACTATGGTTTATGTGAGAGGTAGTAACTTTTTTATTCCAATTGATCTTCAAAAAACACATTCTAGGACATGGTTGAAACTTAGCCTGAAAACTTGACCTTTACATCAGCTGGTCTAATCTAAAAAAAGATATTACCTATCCCTAGAAGCCCTTGCTTTGTTTATGAGCATGACTGCCTGAGATTATAGCATTACTATTATCAGGCAATGCCAACTGTAAGGTTCTCCCACTGCCCAGGATGGGAAGGACTGCCAGCTCTTCAAGTGATTGACCAAAAATAGCCTCTCGTTGGGGATCCCCGCGCAGTGCTGGCACCTCCAGCCTCACGAAGAGAGAGGATGGGAGACAGTGCCATTATGCACCTGGGACTGCGGTGGTGTGAAAGGGGCAGCAGTGCCGGGGATGCGGAGGTGCCTACCACTCGGGTTGTCTGCAAACACTGTAGTATTCCTTGGTTGAGATTGAGCCTTTTGCATCTACATGACAGTTCTCCATTGCTATACATCTGGGTAGTAGCCTAAGCAGCTGCTGAAACAGTTACTAGGATATTGTTACCCACCCAGCACAGCACTAATTAATTGCGAAGTCAGTGGCTCACAGCTTTCGCTGGACAGACACTCGGCAAGATCCCTTGAAAGCCCCCGGGCTTTCCTCTCTCTCTGGACTCCCCCAGTGACGACTCGGGTCTCCCTCCAGCGAGGCCGGAGCCAGGGGCCTCACGGCTGCAGAGCCCCAACAGCCTCTCCGAGACCGCTACGGGCGCGGAGGGGAAAGCCTCATGGAAAAGCGTGCCTCTCTGAAAGCCGCTGTAAAAGCCTCGTCGGAAAAAAGGACACGTAAAAGCTGCCTTGAAGCAGCCAGCTGCTGCTTCTGCTGCTCACCCTTCAGATGCGGTGGTGTTGGGAAGGGAAGAGCAGGGGCATGTGCTG